>JZKD02S1391940.1:0-11331 GCA_000966675.3 Picea glauca
TAAAGCTTGGACCAAGAGAGCTGGTTTCACGACGTGGTGTCAAACAAGTCATTAGTAGAATATATGCCCTTCTTGAAAAGCATCAAGGCAGAGAACTAGTGGGATTCAACCAAGGACCTACCTTCAAACTTAACACGGGGAGACCACTCGAGCAATGATCATTGAACAATAGGCAAGTTTGGAGAGACTATTAATCTAGAATAAGTAGGGCTTAATAGTCTTCTAGTCCTTCCACACACTTTGTAAAACAAAGTACCAACAAATTTGACATGAGAAGGGGTGATGAGAAAGGTCTAAAGAGAAACTCCTTGCCAAACTTGCTTTTTGAGTGGGAGCCCTTGATTGATTTGGTGCATTCTCCATGCCTCATTTCCATCCATGACTCGAATTACCCATTTCACACTAAGAGATTGGACTTGTAGGCGGTTTTGATAATACCCAACCCTCCAAATTCCGTAGGGGTGCAATATAGCTCGCAATCAATTATGTAGAAACCCTTGCTTTTATCTCTTTTTTCCCATAGAAAACTTGCGAGGGCCTTCTCTAGCCTTGTGTAGGCTACTTTGGAGGGAATTGAACAACAGTAGTATACACATGCCCCAACGAACACCTTTATGCATAGTTGAAATTTGGAAGCCAAGGCTAGAGGCTTCATAATTCATTTATCTATCTTCTTTTCAATTTTTTGCACCACTACTTGCCATAGACCTTTTGGTGAAGAAAAGGAGTGCCCAAGAATTTGAAAATCTGGCCAAGTTGGATCAAAGACTGGTTTAAACAGGTCAACTAGTCATGAATAGGGCGTTGGCTTTGTTTGTAGCATTGCATTTGGCCCATTGGATATTGGGCTTTGAGGCAACACAAGAAATGTCTAGGCAGTCCATGGTAGTAAACTAGGATGTCTGGTCCTCTAGAATGGTCAAGAGCGAGTCATCAACAAAATAGCTATTAATCAATGTCCGAACTTTAGGATTAGGAAGGGAATACCTTGAATTGACCCTGCTTCAATATTTGCACACAACAAATACCCTAGGGCTTCAACAATGAAGACATATAGGGGGGCCAAGGGGCAAGTTTGCCTTATTGATCAAAAGAGCCCAACTTCTTTAGATTTGCTTATGTTAATGGAAAGGTAAGCTGAGGCATTTGCAAAAAGGGTTTTGATACCATCGACGAAGGTGGAACCAAAGCCTAGAGCTTTGAGCATTGTGAGAATAAAAGGCGACTCCACTTAGTCATAGGTTTCTCAAAGTCAATTTTGACAAATAAGGTATTGAGGCTAGTAAAGCGGGCTCATTCCATGCCTTCCCAGACAACAATGACATTTTCTAGAATGTATCGCCCACAAATTTGTTTTAGGTGAATGCTCTTAGGCAAATTATGCTCAATGCGCAGGGCTAGCGCCTTGGCCAAAAACTTGTAGGAGGTGTTAAATAGAGTTATGGGATACAAACTTGTGATTAATTTCGAAGCGCCTAACTTGGGGACGAACTTAATGATGGCTTGGTTGATTCTTACTACTAGGGACCAGTTCTTGAGAGATTTGATAAACTTGCAGAAGGTTCGGTCAGACAAACTTCCACGTAGTGTTGTATAACTCTCAAGGGAACTCATCAAGGTCAGGCACCTTGTCATTGGCCATCTTGTGAAGAGCTGCAAAGAGTACATGAAAAGAAAGGGTCCGCTCACAGGCTCTCCTTTGTTCTTAAAAAGCATGGTTGACACCACATCCAAGCATCTTTGAGTAGCCTCATGTCTTTCCTCATTGACCACTTGACTTTGGAATACCATCTTGTAATGTTTAATACACTCTTTCTTGATGTGATTTGGCCTATGGAAATTTTAAGGCAAATGTTCTAGTTGACCTCTTTATTGGCCAAGGCTTTTAAAAAGGCCTTGGTTGGTCTATCCTTGGTTTTTATCCAGTGTAACCTCACCCTCAAAGGAGTGTCTTTGGCTTGGTGGACATCATCCACTTGGAGTAGATGGCGTAGCTTCACTACACAGGTATGCTTCTCCTTATCATACCGGTTCCATTGCAGGGCTAGTATGGTTTTCTTTAGTTCATCATGAATTGCTTTGTTGTGCCTACATTGAATTTTTGTGATATGTTAACCATAGCCTTGTCGAAAGGCTACAATTTAGGAAATGGGATCTTCCCTATCCATTAAACCTCCCATGGGGTTTGGGGACCAAGTTCCGTATGATGGTGATGTAGGCTAGGAAACCTGGGCTTTGAAGGTGAGAGATGTTCATAATATATTTGGTCTAAGGCATACACATTTTTTGAGCTCCCCACAATTTTGAGAACCATATTGGTTGGTGCTCTGAAAAAGTGGTTGTGCTAACCACATGCACCACCTGGCCTCCATTAGAGTCAATGTAGAAGGATTTTTTCCTTTACAACAAGGCTTTGTCCAGTGATTGGTATATTCGTTTTGGCCCTTTTTTTCGAAGTTCATCCAAGTGAACCATAGCCATGCACAGTCCTAGCAAAGGTTTTAGTTGGGATCATTTAGCCCTGTGTTGGGTCTTAAGAGCAACCCAAACATCCTTTTTAGGACACAAAAAATCACAATGAATGCATCCTCCTTGTCTTCTTACCATTCCACCATATCGAAGTCTCAATACATCAGCCATGAGGCATTCGATAGCTCAATAGCCATTCAGTGCCAGAAGGTTGCTCATTCCCTTGGATCATCCGAAGCATAATGTTTGCCAAGCCTAAGTGTTGATCGCCCAGATTTAGTAGAACCCACGACAATCTTTGCATCTAGTTTTACCCCCATTCAACAATAGAGCTAGCAAGTTGAGGGGAGATCAATGTAGAAATACCACCTTTGCCATCATAATGATTGGAAAACACACATTTGGCACTTGGGCAAATCATTGATAGGGTCGTACTTAGCAAAAACTCTAGAATTTTGACTTCTTGCAAACATAGTAAATCCACCCCACCAATTGAAGTCAACACTTGGTCTATAGTATCTTTCCTTCCGAGTTCATTTAAGCCCTGGACATTCCATGATGTCACTTTCATTACAAACTAGTTGCATCGTGCATCACAACCTCGTTATTCTTGAGGTCATTGAGAGCACCAAAGGGGTTATTTGTTATAGCTCATAGTTAGGGAAGCAACAATTCACCAAAAGTAAATTGCCATGGTTGTTTTCGTTGGCCATTGGCATCAACAATTGTTTCCTTACCTCAAGAATACAACATTAGTGGAGGAGGATCAACTCCACAACTTCCACTCTCTTTCTGTGCCAAACAAGCGACGAGCTTGCTGGTTGATGAGCCTACAACATGTTAGGGCTAGTTGGGGTTGTGGCCGTCGAGGTTTGCACCTTGGTCACCCCAGAGAGTTTGTTCTTTCGCACCACTTGAGACCAACTACCTTCCCCAACATTTCTTGCCTGGGAAGCATTGGAAGCTATGGGAAACTGCATGGGATGGACCACTGGAGGGTCCGCCTTAGGCATTGACAAACAGTCGAACATACGATGATCCATGCTTTGGCACTAGAAAAACATGTGTTGGGTAAGTTGATGTAGTGCACTGGCTACCTGTGCAGTGTGAACCTTATACCCCATTTGGATGGGCATGAAGTTCTCAAGGTCCTTTGACTAGTTAAACTTAACTCAAATTTAATGATGAGGTCTAGGGTTGAAGAACCTCTCTCGTTCATGGCATATGAAACTCTCCAATGGGTCTAAGATGTGCTCAAGGGCCAACCAAAATTGCATTGGGGGACCAGGAACTCTACCTAGATAAGGCTGGACAACTGAGTGACTTTATCAGTCGAGAAATCAATTGGCCAAGCATGAAACATAATTAGGATATTCTTACAGATCGAGGGGCCTCTCATCAGATCTCCATCATGTGGGTTGGATTGTCAAAATGGAATGTGAAGAAACCCTTGGTCAAGGTACAGGTATAGGTGCAGTTCCAATCTTGTGGCTCACACACTTCCCTAATCCATCCTTCAATGACTGCTTGAGAGGAACTCTCTTAACAAATTATGCCAAGATGGAGCCCGCTCAGAATTGATTACATAAAGGATCATATTTGAATTCAAAAAATTTAGTATAAGGAGGAGAGTCATTTCTTTGTGATCCACCTTGGTAATAAATTTCAGGGTGGTCTTGGGCGATATCTCTGTTCTCAGTTATCCACAAATAAATAGTAAAAGATGTCAACACTAGCCTTAAGCTATTTATTTGTGGTTAAATTCAACATGCTTCATTCAAAACAAGGAATTAATTCCAATGTGTCCCCAATGTTCTATTTCCGCCTTCTCTGTCAAGAAAGGCCTACTTTTGCCATTAACTTGTTTTATCCAAACACCAGTTTCAGACTAACACATTTTTTCTAGGATAGATAGTTTCTAAGATCTCAGTATTGACATCTTTTGGTATTTATTTGTGGTTAAATTTAGTATGCTTCATTCAAAACAAGGAGTAATCAAGTCCAATGTGTCACTTATGTTCTATTTTCTTGTTATCTACAAACAAGGCCCTGTTTTTGGTTTTGTTCTTTTAATCGGAACACCAAATTAACATTGACAAATTTTTCCAGGATAGATAGTTTCTAAGATTTTAGTGCTCACATCTTATGCTATTTATTTGTGGTTAAATTTAACACACTTCTTTTAAAACAAAGAATTAAGTACAATTTTCCCCCCATGTTGTTCTATTTCCTTGTTCTTTGTTGCACACATTTTATTTTTGCAAAGCGAGCCTTATTTTTGGCCTACTAATTTAATTTGAACACCAAATTTACACTGACACGTTCTTCTAGGATAGTTAGTTTCTAAGATATTAGTGCTCGCCTCTTTGCTATTTATTTGTGGTTAAATTTAACCTGCCTCATTCAAAACAAGGAATTAAGTCCAATGTGTCCTTGTTGAAAATAGGGGTGTAATCTTCACTTTCAACCACAACCAACCTTATATTGTATCATTATTATATTTATAGACTTGGTTAAGGCCAACCTTGTATACATAGGCTCAAAACCCCTATTGGGGAAGGTGCTCACTCTTGAGATGTGTATAAATACCCAACACTCATTTGTATTTTATCATTCAAGTGATTCATTTATTCTTAATAAAGTGAGTTGCCTAAGGGCATCATCAAGTGTTGCACTCTTTTGTGATTTGGTTTCTTTCTCTGTCTAGCGCACTTGTTCTTGGTTTCTCTCTCTTTAGGGTTGCACTCCTCTTTGCTAATTTCTCTTTGAGTGTTGTGTTGACCTAGTCCTAGTTTGTTTTTCTCTTCATTGCAAAATTAGGATTTGTGTTGGTTCCATTCAATTCTCTCACCATCTCTTGTGAATTTCAACCAATGTTATTAGGACTGCCAATTTGGAACCACTGGTTCAAACCGGTTTGACCTGGTTCAGAGTGGTGGGGCTAGTGGTGGTTACGGGGGAGTGGGGGATGCAAAAATAAGGTGAAAAAAGAAAAAAACCTTGTCCTCCCTCCAAAACTCTAAAATGAGCAAACTTTACATATTTGGGGTCTAATGGTTTGGATTTACATTGCTTTATATATATACACATTTTGCATATTTGATGTATTTTTTAGTAGATCAGTTCACAAACTAATTTCAGTTTATTTCTAGATCCATATTGTCCTGAGTCCTGATCCTCGACCAATTCTATTTCTGTACAGGTCGGACCCTTGGCCAGTACTGATTTTGATAACTTTGATCTCAACATGGTATTAGAGTGGTTGTGAATCTCACTTACTCAATTCATCAACTGATAAAAATATTTTTGGTTAGTGGCATTGCTTAAGGCTTCTTTGTGATCGTGGAACTAAGGTTTTTTGGATCATCCCTTTTTCTAGGGTTTCCTAGTTTTTTTCTTACAATTTAAACCCTCCTTCAAGGCTAGCACACTCTTCTTTCCTTAGTTCTATAACAAGAAGTATCGCACTACAGAGTTTTTTTCCAGAAGAAGTTGGTACTTCTCCTTCCCCTTGGGTCTATCAAAGTGAACTTCTTTGCATTGTTGTTAACATAACAATTCAAAGTGGATGTTTGTCTATTAAATGGGGCTAACTATAATATTTAAGCAAATCAAATCATTGCCCTTCTTTGGAGCAAGGGTTTGTGGATGTACTTCGAGAAAATCGTTCCTTCTACCATAGATGTCAGCTATGACATCATAAGTTTGAAGAAGAATGAAGCCTTTGAGCTAATCACCCTATATGTCAAGCTAGATCCAGTTCATCACACCAAGGATAACAAAAGTGCGAAGGAAATTTGGGATACCTTCAAGAGACTCTTTGGAACAGGGAATACCACTCAGATAAATAGACTCGAAATTGAGATTTCTAATCTCAAAATGGGTGACTTTGACAGCGTTGAGGAGTATAGTGTGAGCTTTTAGGAACTCAAAAGTTGACAGCAGTACATTAGGAGGGAAGGTGAAATCAGATTCAAAATATGTAAGTATTGCTGTGAATAATCTCTCTCTAGTATTAAAATTCTTTGCCATCATAGTTTATAGTATTCTTCTGTTATGTAGATTTACAAGACCCCCTCTCTCTTGAGGAGGTTCTCTCTATTCTCATCAAACATCAGGTTACATTGAGGAATATGGGAGAATTACCCCCTGAAAGTTAAGCTGATTCAAAAGGTATTTCTACACCTTCTAAGCATGAGTTTGAGAAGGCTAAGGGGGAAAACTCAAAGAAGAAGAAACTCACATGCAATTTCTGTCATAAAGGAGGGACACCTTCAAATATTGCATTTCTCGTCTTCAAAAGATTGAAGAGTTTGCGGAACAAATAGGTTGTGATAAGGGGCTTCTTGACGATACTATTGGGTCCTCTCACAGTGCACATATGGCTATGCGCTCCACCTCTTGTTCCTGCTTCTGTTCATAGGGATGGATTGTTGATTCTAAAGCTATGATGTATATGACCAAGCATCAACACCTCATCTCTGATTATTCACAGCAGCATAGTGGAGAAAATGTGGCCATTGGTGGTAACTTAGCCCAGTTTCAGTATGTGATGATGTCATCATTGACATCGTGAAGCTTGGAGATGTCCTTCATGTTATAGGAATTAGACCGAATCTTGTTATTTACCACATCACACACAGACCATCAAAAAGGTGGAATTTTGGCCAAACTGATGGGTTGGAAAGGACATGAATGATGGTTTTAAAGTGGTTGCCTTAGGATATTGTGATGATTCTGATCATATGTACAAGCTGGGTATGACTCCTTCCTTGGAATGAAAAGGGTTTGTTGCTATGGTAGCCAATGTCGATGACATCGATCTGCTATGGCATCAACATTTGGGATGCACAAACTATGGGTCTTTGTGACATATGAGTTGTCTGCACATCATTGATGATCTTCCACAGATTGAACCACCTAGTGGTGTTTCTGAAGGGTGCATGCTGGGGAAACACCATCAAGAGTCCTTTCCTAAGGACAAAGCAAGGTATCCTTTCCCAAGGACAAAGCAAGGCAAGCTTCTTAGTCTCTTGAGTTGGTTCATAGTGATATTTGTTGGCCTATGACCACTCATTCTCTTTTGGGGGAGCTAAGTACTTACTCACCTTCATTGATGATATTTCTCTCTTTCTTTGGATATAAACCATTCAATCCAAGGATGGAGCTTTTGGGAAATTCAAAGAATTCAAATCATTAGTGGAAATCAAACAAAGAAAAGAATTAAGTGTATCATGATCGATGGTGGAGGAGAATAGATTTCAAAATATTTCTCATTTCTTATGGCATTTCCTGGCAAAGGACTATTCCCTACACACTGCAACAGAATGGAGTTTTTGAAGGGAAGAATGTAGCTATCATGGATATGGTTCGATGCATGCTCCACTCTAAGCAAATGGAGCTTAAATTCTGTGGAGAAACAATTTTCTATGCCACCTACATCATTAATCCAACACCTACTCTTGTTGTTCAAGGTATCATTCCATATTAGAAACAGTATGGAAACAAATTGTTAATTTCGCATTTTAGAATTTTTAGATCAAGTGAATGGCCCCATATTCCTAGTGGAAAGTGAATCAAATTGAAAACTAAAAATCACTGCTACATTTTGGTGTGCTAAAGTGAAGTTTCAATTTCACTCACAAAGTGATTGAATGTAGATATGCTATCTTTGATGAAGTTCATAGTCATGGTTTGTTAGGATCTTTCCCACTGCTTCTTACAAATTATTCTCCTATAGATTATTCCCAACATGTTTCAATGCATCTTTCTCCTTCACTCTCTGGTGTCGGTCCTCCTCTTAACCCTACGAGTGTTTCCTCATGCACTCTTCTTATGTTGACTAGGCAGATAGATGATGATGACAAATACCTTATTTAAGACTTGTCTGGCTCCAATCTTGTGAAAGTCTCTTCTCCTACACTGAATGCTGTGTCCAACACTCTTCTAGTAGCTGTGCAGTTCCATGATGATGAAGTTCTTGATCAATCCATCTAATCTAGCTCCTCTTTCTATATCCAGGTTAAGGTCTATGCCTAAGAGGCTCACATTCCCTCTTTTAGATTCAATTGATTTTCTTGCACTAGAAGGTGGATTGGATCATTGTTGGAAGCCTCCTCCACCATGGGTCCTTCTAACCAAAGTCGATGATATGCTCACTAAAATGAAGCTTCATCCACCACTGACACTCTGCTGCATGATCAATGCTGCCTAAGATCTTATTGGATACCGCTGTGAGAGATATGGCATTCATGGGGGATGATATGTAATGTTTTCTCTAGGCGGTCCTCGTTCGACATTAAGGGGGGATGTGATGTAATGTCTTCTGTCCATGCCCCCCTATAAATAGGGGTGTAATCTTCACTTTTGGCCGCGACCGACCTTATATTATATCATTATTATTTTTATAGGCTTGGCTAAGGCTGATCTTGTATATGTAGGTTCAAAAGCCCTATTGGGGAAAGCACCAACTCTTCAGCTGTGTACAAATACTCAACTCTCATTTGTATTTTATCATTCACTCTTAATAGATTCATTCATTCGTAATAAAGTGATTTTCCAAAAGGCATCATCAAGTGTTGCACTCTCTCTTGTGCTTGGGTTTCTTTTTCTCTCCAGCACACCTTTTCCTGGGTTCTTTCTCTCTCCGGGGTTGCACTCCTCTTGCCTGATTTCTCTTCGAGTGTTGTGGTGCCCTAGTGCTGGTTTGTTTTCTCTTTATTGCAGATTTAGGGTTTGTGTTTGGTTCCATTCTATTATCTCACCATCTATTGTGAGTATCAACAGTCTGCTATGATATTCTATTTCCTCATTCTCTGCGAAGAGAGGCCTATTTTTGCCTTGCTCATTTAAATTTTAATACCAACACCATATTCACATTGACACATTTTTCTAGGATACAGTTTCTAAGATTTCAATGCTCATGTCTTTTGCTATTTATTTGTGGTTAAATTTAACATGCTTCATTCAAAACAGGAGTTAAGTCCAAGGTGTCTCCTATGTTGTTTGATTTCCGATTCTTTGTTGCATGCATTCTATTTTAGCGAAGAAACACCTATTTTTGGGCTTGCTCATTTAATCCAAACACCAGATTCACATTGAGACTTTTTTATATGATAGACGGTTTCTATGATATCAATCGTTATGTCTTTTGCAATTTGTTTGTGGTTGAATTTAACATGCTTTATTCAAAACAAGGAATTAATTCCAATGTGTCCCCCATGCAGCGCTGGAATTTTTGTTCAATTAGAATGTTTTTTTATAGGTGGTCTTGGAGAGGAGACTGTCAAGGCCGATGTGAAGCAAAATTGTCAACCCATAGATTTTAGGGGTTGGGTAACAAGCTGCCTGTCATTTTCCCCTTATAGCGTACCGTGTTCTACCATTCTCCCTATTGGTGGACTCTTGTGTAATATATATATATATATATATATATATATTTTTTTTTCATGTGGTTCACGGCACCGGATATCGGTGCTCGCTACATCCATGGAAAACCCCCCTGAAATCTGCGAGAGAACATAGGGAGGCCGAGTATTTTCGGAATATTGGGGGCTCAACAACAAGAGCATCTATTAGACCCATTTAAGGGCAAAACATGTCACTCACAAGGAATTGAACCTGGGTGGGGAGGGTAACAATCATTCCTTCCAACCACCCAAGCTACATCCAATGGACACACACACACACACACACACATATATATATGTGCAAAACACCAGTTTGGCGGTAAGTGGGTGGGAAGGAGAAGATACAATATTGGGTTTATGAAGGGATTACTTAAACTTCGAGCCTGTTTATTCCATTTGACGGTATGTGAAAAATACAAAAATTGGAATTTGTATACTTTTCCGGTGGAAAGCTTGGGCGAAATCGACTGTTGCATTGTGATATGAAGATGACAGAATCACAGGTGATTTGCTAAGAATTGTTATTATTATCATTGGTGTTAATAGTGAGATTAATTGCTGAGTTCAAACTATAGAGAAAGAAAGTTGAGTTCTTCATTCATGCAATCTTGTTTCCTTATGTTCAATCGTTTGCAACTTCTGCAATGCTTAACAGCACTTGGGGACGATTTGGGTGTCTTTCTTTGCATTGATTTTGCTCTGCCAAGCTTCAGACTTCTTTCTCAGAAGGTTGAGCATTCCTAAGCTAATCTGCAATCTTAATATCTGATGCATGTAATAGATCTGCAATCTTGATATCTGATGCCTGTCATGGATTTTTGCTGATTTTGTGGCAGAAGTTGTAATTTTTACACCCATTGAAGTTTTATTTTTTTCCTTTTTTTGATGGGTAATGACAAGGTTTGAGGGAGAATTTTATATGCCCAGTTGGTAGGCATGTGTGAGAGGAGAGGAGGGAACAATGAGACTTTCTCATGAGTTGTCATTCATAAAAATTCTGGTCTTTCATTGCCCTTAGCTGAAGCTATGCCTTTACTTGAAGGGATGGAAACAATAAAAATAATAGCTGTAATGTTCTTTCTCAAAACCAATGTCAGATTGATAACTGTCATTGGCACCCTCATATCTACTATAATCTGCGTTGGTTCTCTGCAGGCAGCTGGCATTGAAGGATTTGCAGTACTGCCAAAATCATGAATCTGTCTCTCTGAGTGTTTGGAATAAATAAGACTTGGGCTCTACTGTAGTCAAGGCTGCCCCTCCTGTTGAGATTTGGGTACCTTGGAAAGTGGTCCCCTTGTGTTTGTGAGCTTCTAAACACATGAGGGAAGTACTTTATACCTTGTACTATGTACTTTATGTCTAATTTCACTTTGACTTAGGAGATTTAAGTCAAAAGTGAAATTTGGTCATTTTAGCCTAAAGTGACAATTAATTCACAAAGTGGGTGAAT
>JZKD02S1391951.1:10995-31959 GCA_000966675.3 Picea glauca
ATTCTTGCACCCTAGCTATAGTGCAACCTACGAACTGTTCGCACCCTGGCTATAGTGCAACCTGCGAGAATTGGTCATTCTCGCACCCTGCCTATATAGCAACCTGCGAACATCCTTTTTTATAAGGTTTTTACATAGGAACAAGCAACTTCTTTTCTCAAGAGAAGTTCTTCTCCCTTCTCTCTTTAGGAACTCAGGCCAATGTGACCCCTCTGAAGGCAACATATAGGTTTACATCATTAACGATCATAGGGATGATGAAAATAATGTGTAACAGACTCTTCTAGCTACTAATCTGGTTGGTAATTTATTTCTGGGCAGAGGATTGTTATGGGACTGAGCCATTAAATCTAGTAAGGCACTATTTTAGTGGGGGATCATCTCAAACATTTATGGTGCCCCTTACCATCTCTCTCATAGAACCATGGTCTATCTTGGAACCCCCCCCCCCTTTCAACAGTTATGCAACACTTATCCATTTTTATTAATAAAAAAAAATACGTACATTGACCTTTTGTTTTACAAAAAGGTTCATAAAATCATACATTCACACATATCTAGTCTTCCACAGTCTCTTGGCCAATTATAGTTATATTTACAAACTAGGGGAAATAAGGCTGTTACAATCCCCTCCCCCTTAAAGGAACATCGTCCTCGATGTTCTATATGTCAATGTACTCTGTATGTACATAAGTAAACAAAAATGGTGATGCCTGTTTCATGGCATCCTCCATTTTGCGTGCAGCCTCATCTGGACCAAAGTGTTTCCACTACACCTTTACTTGTGCAATGGTTCTGTTCTTGAATGAGGTTTCCTTCCTATCTATTATGTATTGAGGTTTTGGCAGGAATTCTCCCTCTAGTTCCACCTGAATCACAGACCAGTCAATTATATGATTAGAATCATGTAAATATTTCTTCAATAACAAAACCTGGAAAACATTATGTGCCTTCACTGTGGGAGGAAGCACTAATCTATATTCTACTGGTCTCACTCTATCCAAAATTTCAAAGGGTCCATAATATTGAGGTGCCATCTTGGCACACACTCCCATTCTCAAGGAGATTTTCCTGGGTCTAAGTTTGAGATACACATGATCCCCTGTTTTGAACTGTCTAGGAGTCCTCTTTTGGTATGCATAGCTTTTCTATCTATCTTGAGCTATTTTCAGATTTTGCTTCATCTGAATTACTTGTTGTTCCATTTCTTTCAGCATGTATGGCCTGATTGTAATTCTATCTATTGGGTTATCCCAATTGATTGGAATCTTGCACTGCCTACCATAGAGGGCCTCAAAAGGGCTCATATTCAACGACTCTTGATAGCCATTGTTGTAGGAAAAATCTACCAGTGGTAGGTAGTCTTCCCACTTCTTAGGATGATGCATTACATGCATCCTCAACATGTAATATAACACTTGGTTTACCCTCTCTGTCTATCCATCAGTTCGAGGGTGATAGGCTCTACTAAATAACAATTTAGTTTCAAAACTAACAAATAAATATTTCCAAAAGCTTGAAGTAAATTTTGTATCTCTGTTAGATATGATATCCTTAGGCATGCCATGTAGCCTAAATATTTCTTTCATGAAAATACAACCAATATCTATTGCCTTGCAAGTTGACTTGAAGAGAATGAAGTGAGAAACCTTGCCCAATTTTTCCACCACTACCATGATGGCGTCATTTTGTTTGGACGTTTTTGGTAATCCTGTGATGAAGTCCATGGAGATGGTTTCCCATTTCCATTCTAGGATTGGTAGGGGATACAATAGCCCTGCTGGATGCCAATGTTCTTCCTTAACCTACTGACATTATAGACATTTATCCAAGTAATAATCTATGTCCTTCTTCAATCCTGACCAATAAATCAATTTCCTAGTGGCTGTGATAATATTATGATAACCAGGATGACCAACATATGGTATTTTGTGTATTTCATCCATCATGAACCTCTTCAAGTCGTCACAATTCAGAATATACAACCTACTATTGTAAGTTAGCATGCCATCATTCAACAATTGATAACCCTCGTACTTCATCCCTATAGGATCTTGTTCTAAGTGAGATTTTACAGTCTTAAAAAATGTATCTGTTTCTTGTTCCCTTTTGACTCTCTCCCTGAGATCCGTTTCACAGGTGGTTATAGCTACCAGGTGAATCAATTTCACACTTCTACTAAGGGCATCAACCACCCTATTTTATTTTCCATTGATATGTTTGATTTCAAAATAAAACTCACTAAGGAGAGCCATCCATCTAGTTTGACTAGCATTGAGTTTTGGTTGATCAAACAGATACCTCGACCCACTATGGTCTGTCATAAGAACAAATATTCTACCCAAGAGGTAATGCCTCCACATTTTTAAAGCATGAAATATGGCATCCAATTCTAGATCATGGGTCACATAATTGATTTCATGCTCATTCAATTTTATGGATTCGTAGCAAATCACATGTTCTTCTTGCATAAGGACTCCTCTGAGTCCTTCCTTGTAGGAATCTATACACACAAGGAATTCCTTGTTTGGATCTTCATTCTTTAGCACATGTGCATTGGTTAGAAGGAATTTCATCTCTTGGAATCTCTCTTCACATTAAGATTTCCAAAGGAATTTAACTCCCTTTTTCTAAAGGGAAGTGATTGGGAAACCAATATTGGAAAAACATTTTATGAACCTCCTATAGTATCCTACTAGGACCATAAAGGATATGATATCAGATACACCCTTTGGGGTAGGCCAATTCATAATGGCTTTGATATTTTCAAGATCGAATGCCACCCCTTCTTAAGAAATAACATGGCCTAAGTAATGGACTCGTTTCTAGAAAAAGTCACACTTACTAAACTTAGCATAGAGATGATGTTCTCTTAATACTTGAAGTACTAGTTTAAGATGTTCTTCATGCTCTTCCCTATTCTTGGAATAGATTAGGATATCATTAATGAAAACCAATTCAAATCTGTCTAAGAATTTACTGAGTACATTATTCATTAAGAACATAAAAGTGTTTGATGCATTGGTTAGCCCAAATGGCACCACCACAAATTCATAGTGACCATATCTTGTCCTAAAGGATTTTTTGTGGATGTCTTTATCCTTAATTCAGACCTAATGGTATCTAGACCTCAAGTCAATATTGGAGAAAATTGTAGAACCCCTTAATTGGTAAAACACGTCATCGGTCCTTGGCAAGGGATAATTATTATTTATGGTCATCTTATTGAGTTTCCTATAGTCTATGCACAACCTAAGTGTGTCATCCTTATTTTTCACAAACAAGGTTGGTTCTCCCATGGAGACACACTAGGCCATATGTATCCTTTTTCCATCATTTCCTTTAGCTGTAGTTTGAGATCAACTAGATCTGGTGTACTCATTCTATAGGGTTTTCTAAACACTTCCACTACTCCTGGTGCAAGTTCTATTGAAAAATAAATGTCTCTTCTTGGAGGTAGACCTGGTACCTATTCTGGGAACACATATTTATACTCTCTTAATATGGGGTGGTCCTCTAGGCTTGGTTTTTTGTCCTCAGTAGAGTCCAACAATTGTATTTCATACAAAGGACATCCTTTTCTACAATACTTCTTCACTTCAAGGGATGATATTTGTCTCACTGAGACAAGATTTTGAATCCCTTGTAGGGTTACCTTTCTCCCTTCTTCATTTTCACACTCCAAAGTTTTATTGTAACAATACAACTTGGTTTTATTGGTATCCAACCAGTCCATGCCAATAAATAGGTCATAAGATCCTAAAGGGATCATGTTTAAGGTTTCTTGGGTGAGTAATCCACTCATAATTAATTGGCATGCTAATATGACCTCCGCTAATTTTCTTTTGGTTCCAATGGCTAGTTGTACTAGCCATGATTTAACATGTTTAACTTGTTGCAATTTACATTTCTCAACAATTTGAGGGGAAACATAACTCAAATTAGAACTAGGGTCAATTAAAATGGATACTAGATGGTTGGCAATCATACCTTCCATCTCCACCACTGAAGCTTGGTGGTCGGCTTGTCTATTATCCAAGGACACGTAAATTTGTGGCATGCTCCTAGCCACATCATTAACTGTGGTAGCCTCTTGGATGTTGTATATCCTCCTATTGTTCCATTTCCTATACGGGTAGTCTCTCAGTAGATGTTCTTCTCCACAACCCCAACATTTCAAAGGTTCTCTATTTGTGTTATCAGTCTTTCCTGAGGCTGCTCGAAAGGGTTTATTTCCACTATGAGAGGGGAAATTTTACTGATATACACTTTTAATAGGAACTCTCATCTTAGAACCTTTCACATAGTTCTTAAATATTGAGGGTTTAAACCCCTTTTTCTTGAATCCTGAAGTACTTTTCTTCTTCCAATCCTCATGAGGTTCTGTCTTATTCTTGAACTGCTCATCGAAATACCTTGCCTTCCAAATAGTGTCTTCTAAGGTCTTTGGCTCATCAAATTCAATTATGTCCCAGAAGGATAGAGGAATTCCACTAATAAATCGTTGCATCTTTACCTTTTCAACTTTGATGTAGGGCACATACCTTATCAACTCAAGGAATTTATTGATATATTCCTCTATTTTGAGCTATCCAAACTTGAGTTCATAGAACTCCTTGGTATTCCCATCAAAGTATTTATCTAACAGACACTTCTTCTTGAATTATTTCTCAAATTGTTTCCATGACAAGTCCTTCTCATGGATTCCTTTTACATTCCTAAGGTCCTCCCACCAAATGGAGGCCTTTCCATTTAGGTTAAAAATGGTTATTCATACTTTTAAATTTCTAGAGTAGTCATGGACTCTGAAGTACTTCTTCAAGCCAAGAAACCAAAATTCCGCCTCTTCCCCCTTCTTAATTTCTCCATAGAAAGTGGGTGGTTTTGATTTCTTTAACTCTTCAGGGTCATGACCCTTGGAATGTTTCCTCTTCTTTCTTTTTCTCTGGGAATGAGAACTAGTTTTGATACTAGAAGATCCCTTGGAGTTGTCAGTTTCATCACCAGAGGATTCTTCTGATGAGTGTCTCTTGGCTCCATGTTGGGCCTTCTTTTAGGGCTCCTCCTTGTTTGGCCACTTTTAGGGCCATTCTTTTGTATCTCAGGTGGACTTTGGGATTTATTCGTATGATGTCTTTCCACATGACTGGATGATGGTCCATGCTGCAAATTACTTTATATTTCTGATAAGATCTGCAATAGAACTTCATTATTTAAGTTTTCTTTTCCTACTCTTTTATAAGCCTTTCATTGTCAACCTTACAACTCTGTAATTCTTCCATGAGGCTTCTTACAGTTTCATCCAAATAGGGAGGGGTTTACACCACCCTCCTTTCATCAGATTCTTCCTCTCTATTGTGGGATATTTCCCCCAATTCATGGTGTGTCACCATCCTTTATGATGTAGTTTTCATGCGATCCACTGACTATTTAAGTGATGATAAAACATTCTCTCTGAGTTAATGATCTACTAGTTTTATGAACAACACACAATTCAATATTTTTTTTTCAAAACATATAAAACAACATAAAGTTTCATTCCTTCCTTCAGTAGAGGCTTAAATAAGACTCTTAGGAATCGGGTAAGATAGAGTGTCACTCCTAAACGTTCTCTAAATAACATTTTTAAGCGACTTATTCATGAGCCCAAGCAAGCCAAGTGTTGTAACCTCGCTCTGATACCAATTTGTAACATACCTGATCCCTAAGTACCCTTTCTAAGGATGGGGAATCAAAATTTTTCTTACTCTAATAATATTGAATCCCCTGTCTTGGGTCTTCATCCTATTCTACTCACCCATAGATTTATAACGATTGCTACTAGGCTCAAATCCGACCTCTGGTTTGCAGGTTATGGCCTCCCAAAGTCCTTAGGGAATTATTATTTGAGAGCCACGTAGCACCCACATGGGTCCATCTCATTCGTACCATCTCTGGGTTCCTACTTCCCAAAGGGAAGGTCCATCCACCATCCAATCCAATGGTGGGACTTGATCCTCATCTAACACACAGGTTAGAGTGGAATTCAACGTTCGATGCTTCAACACTAAATGTCCCTTTTCCTTTCTGCACACATGTCCTCTAAAGTCTCGAATTCACAAACTCTTAAAGGAGCCCAAAATCTCCCCACGTGGCTCCATCCTTCAAGCCTTTAAAATTAATCATGACACTACATCATAAACCTCCAGAGTCTCGAAGTTTCGGACTCCTGGAGGGTCCACCCTCACACATGTGATATCCTAAACGCGGAGGCAAGGTCAAGTGGGTCTCGAGCACTCTACTTTCCAAATGGACCAAACATGTAAGTTGCAGGGGTGACACGTGACAAGGTAGAGATGAGACATGGCCCCTATAGTGGGTGACATGTGTCACATTTTAATAGGAACATAAGGCTTGTGAAACGTATGAATCTAGGTGACACATGGCACATCGATCGTGGGTCCATGTCACCCTGGATGACATCACTGTAAGACATCACTTCGGACTAATGGCCTTCCTACATCCTTAGATATCCCAGTCGAGATGTGTCCACATATATCCCTTAATCTACGGCCTCCGTTACTTCGTAACTTCGACATTCGAGGGATCTGTGGTGTAACTTCCTCCTTACTCCCAGAGTGGTCAATGCTAGGCTGATCATGACATAGATCTGACGGTCATGGATGGTCCTTGTCACTTTACATCTCCGAGCTTCGAGAGTTCCATCATTATGACTGCTCTGCTCTCCCGAAGCAATAATTTTCTGAAGTACCTTATGTGGTCCCCTCCACTAGACGATCTTACGGTTAAGAGGGGTTCCTAACAAACTCCCCAAATCCATGAATCTCGTCACTTTGTAGCTCCTACGTTTGAGGATTTTGGTTCTTTAACATCCCTATTCTCCCGAAGTAGGACTTTGATGAAGTTATCTCAGCATAGATCCAACAACCAAGGGGACTCCCGAATACCCTCGGATCTGTGGCTCGTGTTACTTATCAATTGATGAATGAATCAAGGTTTAATGGTGGGGCAGGTCTATCTTCCACGCTTAGGGAAATCGCTAGACATCAATTAACCTTGTGGGTAAACGTAACCGTCATTTTCCTTCAATAGATTTACAAATGGTAAGGTCATAACATTTCAGAGTTTTGAACTCCCGCAGTTCCAAAGCCATAATGAATTAGCTCCTTTCAGGTCTAGTGCAAGGTTCCTCAACCTTGGTCATATGGGTCCTCTAAAACTCTTCATGGGATATACGCTAATTCCTTTAGCCATAAATGGGTTAAGGACATGGGCATGAGTCCTCAATCACAAAGGTGAAGGTTCTGAAGGAGGTGCCCTCCTTCCATAGGGTTTGAATTTGGTATTCCTGCAAAGGTAGATTCTAGAGGTTGGAAGGACTTAGGAATTCCAGTTAGTCCTACCTCGACTCTCTTATGGACTCACCTCCCAAACTCTCTAGCTGCTAAGCTGAGGTAAACAAAAGACCACTCAAAGCATGGGTTCATAGATAAACAATACACATTTCTACCTAAATCATTCATTATAGACCTTAGTCATAAAAATATAATATATTCAATCACCATTTCCAATTCAGTACACAGAGTATGAAAATACCTATCATAAACCAAAAATCATTAAGTGACTACCGAAAGGGGTGCATGTTTCCAACTAAACATAAGCATAACCACTCCTGAATGGATTTATTGCTGGCCACCCCTGAGATAGACCATGATTCTCTGAGAGAGACTCCTTCTTGCTCAACGATAGTCAGGAACTGAGGTTACTCTCCTCCTCCCACGAGATCTTGGCAACCGGTTTTCTCTGTACCAAGGAAGAAGGTCTGCATGAATACTTCCACAGTCACTCGTCAACCCCGTTTATCAGCTTAGATTGAAAATTCTACTAGAAGCTTCTTGCATCAAGAACAATATTATTTCTCACTTCTTCCTTGAACCAGAGAGCTGCAAGTGCTATTTTCTCTTCTCGAGATTGGTATTCCGATTCTTCTCTCTTGTGTAGATCTACCTCTACCCCTGAATTACCTGTTTTCTTTCCTTCCTCAACGATGTTGCGTGGGTCTGAATACCCATCTCGTGGTTAGGTATGGAAGTCTTGTAGATGGGTACTCTGCCCCATCTCCTCATTAACTCTTGAGGAGGACTCTTCCAGCTATCAGTCTGACTGGTAATTCATTTCTGGGTCAGAGGACTGTTCTGAGACTGAGCCATTAAATACAGTAAGGAACTAGTTTGGTGGGGGTTCATCTCAACCATTTCTATTTTCCCTCACCATCTCTCTCATAGCACCATGGTATATCTTGGAAAACCCCCATTTCAACAGTTATGCAACACTTATCCATTTTCTATTAATAAAAAAAAATACATACATTGACCTTTTTTTTCAAAAAGGTTCATCAAATCAAACATTCACACATATATAGTCTGCCATAGTATCTTTTCTAGTTATAGTTATATTTACAAACTAGGGGAAAAAAGGGTGTTACATTACCATACTTATCTTATCTCCCATATCTCATTTACATCTCACACTTCTCTCACCCTCCCTCTCCCACTTCCCTTAGTTTTATTTCCTCTTGCAGGATCACACACCTTTTTTTACCCTCTCACACCTACATTCCCTTACTCCCACATCCTCCTCACTCCCTCATTTCCCTCACACCCACATCTTCCATACTCTCGACCCACCGTACCTCCCCTCTCCTCTTGTACTTCTCCCCATCCTCCCATACTTAACATTTTTCCTAAGTTTTATTCCTTCAATCGCATCACGAATCATGGCACCCTATCCAACCTATCTAATTGAGAAAAGTGGAAACCAATGATATTACAACATGTGGTGACTAATTACATCATGACACACAACAGCCTATCACACATTGAATGAACGCTGACTGGGAAATGAATGGATGCTAACTGGACCATCAAAATTTTATTAATTCATGAAACTTTCCTAAGGCACAAGAGCTACACCAAAGTCTCCATAGTCTCATTTATTCTGCATGAAGATTATGGAAAAGTTTTCGTTATAAACATTTGGATTTTTATGAATGGCTAGGATTTATCCATGAATTTGATGGACAACTATTAAGCAACGACCTTCTGAAGCTCATAACTCGAGATCCAGACATTGGTTTTGGGAAAAAAATACCTCGTTGGAAATATAATTCAATGAGGAAGATAATGGAACAAGTTTCAAGGGCTGAATTTGGACTTAAATCTTCCATAAATTAAAATAACATTCAGCTCCATTTTCATTATTTGTTGGTAAATTTGTTTGGAATCTCAACTTCTCGAAGCTATAAATTGAGATCCAAAACTCCAAATTTCGCTTAGGAGGAATCATTGGAAATATGGAATGATGAAGATTGATATTAGAATGGTTTCCATGGATTATAGGTTAAAATTCATGCTCAAAAAGTTAAAAACAAAGTCCACTTTTGTTAAAGGAATTCAAATTGAAAAATTGAAAATCATGTTTATTAAATAACTTTTATTAAAGGATTAAGTGGGTCCCACTTGGAGGCACGAATTTCAATGACATAAAGTCATTAATGAGAATTCAAGAAATTATGAATTAAATTGATTTACTCCAAAAAGGAAGAATATAGAAACTTATAGAAGGAAAAAACCCTAACTACTTCAAGAGCATTGAGAGAAGATTTTAAAAAGACAAGAGGAAGAACTGTAAAAGGGTTGAAAGTCAGAAGTTTTTATAGTGGTGAAGAGTTTGCAAGAATAAAATATCTATCTTTCCAAAGATTCAATGGATTGGCCTACTAAATATTTTCTCCCTGCATCTTCTTCATTTCTATTTCTTTCCATCAAATCTTCCATGTATGTATGGAAAACAAGAAGATTTGGGTCTGAGCAGTTCTTTCTCTAGAAATCCTCAGTCATCTTGTAACATTTTAGGTCCAAAGGAGCACAATCCATTCTTGTATAAAGTAGATGCAATTTCATTTCAGTTCATGTAATTTTAATTGATACCTTGTTGAAGTTGTTTCAGTTCTCTTGGTCTAGACATTATTGAACTTGTCATATTAGGATATTTTTATAAATTTCTCCTGCAAATAGCTATTTTAGGGTATTGCATTAGTGATTTCTCATACTTGAGTTGAAAGTATGTGATAAAAATCAAATGTATTTCCTAAAAAAATAATTTTTGACTTGTAATGAAGTTATAATTTAAATTTCTTTGAAGACCTGTCCCTTTTTACTTCATCTTGCAAAAGTTGTAGCAGATTCCAGGTTCAGTTTATCTTACAATAAAGACAAAATGCCCGTTGAAATGTGACTCCAAAACCTTGCAAACAAAAATATATACTGACACACTTTATCCTTTCTTTATTCAAATGATATAATGTATATTTTTATATTTGCATAATTGTATATAAGGGTTGTACATTTATATATACAAGATTTATTGGGAGATCTTTCGAGGTTTTTTCTTTAGCATTCAAACTTCACATTCATTGTAGGACCATACAAAGAATCCTCCAATATATAAGAGAGGAGTAACACTACTATAAAAACACAAGGGGATATTTCATCCTTGTGAGGTTGCTGTTTGGATATTGACCAATCTGAACATCAACAATCACCAATTCAACTTTGGTTGGCAAATCAATACAAAATATACCCTATTGGCAAGATGGATAAAGTTGAAGTGAAGATAGAAGGGGTGAAGAAGAAATCATATTTTAAAGTGATAGATATCATGGATGACTCTAATCCATACCATGCTTTACTTGACATTGATTGGGCCCTTGAAAACTATGTTGTGTTGAATCTGAAAAAGAGACAAATGTCATTTGAGATAGATACCCTGCATGTGATTACACCATTCGATTCCAACGAAGGGGATATATACAATGATCCAACATATGAATATGCATGGATACATATTATTAAAAATATTTACAAGATCAAGAGACACATGGAATATTATGTCAATCCCAAAGCAGATGGGGAATTGATTTGGAGGAGTGTGTAGTCATATGATACTGATTTAGAGGATGCCATGGAGAGGTGGCATAACAAACTTTATGAAATATCTACAAGGAGATGTGCCTGGATTACCACTGAAATGCATGAAGAGGAATTCAAGTCCTACCACTTCGATGGGATGAGTCCGATGGATACATTTATTACCTGGATGAAACATATTTCTGTACTCCGTTAGGTACATGACCTCGATGCAATATTAATAGGGGTATGTGTGCAATGGTAGGAAGAACATCAAGAGAATATATGAGAATGAAAAGCTGTGGAAGATTAAATAAGAGAAAGTTTCATGCCAAGGGTAGACATTTTTCGATACATGTGTTAGTGCAAAAGGCATTGGGTAGCTAAGTAGTGGCAGGGTGCACAAAGTAGTTATCGAAGTCCTGGTGCACTCTACCAAGAAAGCACTTCATCCTTTCGGTTCCTCAGTTCCCTAGTGGAAGAGTGGGGGATTCACATGTGTGAAGGATGACGATAAACACTCGATATGCTATAATAGAAAGCAGTCCACCTGTTCAGTCCCCCTCACCCTTATTGAGCAAACAGATGAGCTACGCCAAAGTATGGAAACTATGGTTAGTCAATATCTACAACCAAATCGAGTTGGCACTAGTGTAGATCCTTCTTGGAAAAAACCAATAGAGTGGGAACATGTGAAGAATCATCGTGACTCGCCAAGGGTCGAAGCTATGGATTGAAACTTCATTCAAGTGATGTAGGGGTGCACAAGATTCATGCGCAACACCCCCACAAAATAATACTTGTGCATGTACGGAGGTGTCAAAATCAAACTTAAATTAAGGAAACATAAATATTTTAATGCCATAAAGATTAACATATCCATTGTACAATTCTAAAGGGATAACATATTTTGAAGATACCCGGTGGTGAATTCCCATATCCCACCTGGAGATTACGCATGTTTGAAAATAAAAAAGGACTATAAATGCACCATGAATATCAGAAGACAATAAAAAGGTTGATTTTCATTGAAAATATAGAATGCCGACGGTGGACACAAAACAAAACACTCTTCCCATTTCATTAGTGACCGAAGGGGATAATAGAACGATATAAGTATCAATGTTTCAGTTGGTTAGATGAGGGCCATACTACACTTTGAGTGATTAAAGACTTGGTACATACCTTCCACAACTGTACTTCCATAGTTGCACACAAACTTGCCTCCTCCTCAAACTAATATTTTCCCATTCAAACACATACATTCCTATTTCTAGTCTATGAGAAGGATTTCAGAACTACATAGAAATCAAAGATACAATCAGAAATAAGCAAGGGAATAATCGATGAGTCCAAATCGACACTATGGTTCAAAAATCCATATATTGACACTAATAAGAAGGAATAAACAAGGATAGTTCGAATGGATTCATCAAGTAAGCCACAGACCCGTAAAAAAATGAAGGAAATCTAGGATCAACAAATACTAGTGCCATCGTTACCCTGGAATTTTAGTTTTACAGGATCTAGGATTATGAAAGTTTAGGATGTTCACTTTTTTTACTATGACATCAAAAAATTTGTCTAATTTTTGGCCCTGGGATTTCAAAATTACATAAAGGTTGTTCGAAGTATGGATGCTCAACAACTAGTGCACACATAATATTGGGACAAACCACTTCAAAATGTAGACATACTATCCATGGTCAACTGTCCTCACTTTTTCCATGGGGGGTCAGTTACAATTTTCATTCTCTTCCTTCTTTCTCACCTACATGGTGGATACCTCTGAATGGGTGGGAAATATCCAGTTGATGCAATAGTAATCCATTGAGTTAGCAACTACCAATGCATGGCGAGGAACCTGAAAAGCGCTAACAACCAAAGATGCTACCCAGAATGACATGTATGGTAGGTACAACACGTTCTGAGGAATGCATGCGGTGGTGATATCCAAAATAAATACTCTCCCACTTCAATTTTCCACCCAACTATTCGCTTGTAAAATCTTGTGGAACTGTACGAAGGATGAGTTCCCATTTGGGGTCATCGTAGCAGCTGAGCAATGTCTAGTAGGTGTAATTTTTCCTTCACTCCATAGAAAACCTTGTAGCATCATTCCCAGAATATAATCCTATACTGAAACATCACAACCTCAAAACAACTCACTTTGCGACATCATAGACCTTAGTCCTTCTTAGCACACTCTTAAAAGTCTAAGAAAACTCCTCTTGCACATGTTTAGACCCCAAGAATACTCTCCATATTCTCTTGCGCACCTTGGATCTCTTATTTCCACATCATAATTGATCTTCTTGCTTGGATTATCTTAAAATGTGCACATCTATCCTATATTTATAGTGTTTTTGTGCTCACTTTTGGGGCCAACCTGTAAAAATTGGCTAGGCTAACCTGAACTTTCTGGTTGTGTTGTTTGAAAAAAAAATTCATATATCCTCAATCCTAAGGAGGTATAGGGAGTTCCATATACCATTGGAAATGTCTTAGAATAATATTTCCAACCATATAAATTATAGTCCCATTTGATATAGGTATCTAGAGTAAAAGTTCCTTGAAATATAGGGTATCCAAATTGAACATAAAAGATCCAAAAACAATATTTCCAAAAATTTCCATCTTACAATATTTATCTTGGACATCTGCAGTCTCCCCCTATATTTGACGTCAATGAAAACCATATTTACAATAATATTCCCCTTTTTCATTGATGGAAACCCTTAGTCAACTCTGATACTCCCCCTGTATGAAGCTTTCCTTATGTCTACAATTCTTCCTCTATTTGCAACTTCTGCCCCTTTGGAATCAATGGAAAAGAGTTGCTCCTCCTAAGCTTGTGCTTCCCTTTAATGATGATATGAGAGAGATATCACTCCCAAATTTTGATTGATATATTCAAGTGTGTCTCTGGGAAGGGGTTTGGTAAAAATATATGCAACTTGTTTTTTAGTGGTAATGTATTCCAACTTGACACTTTGCTTGGCCACATGTTCTCTTAGGAAGTGGTACTTGATTGGAATATGCTTTGTCTTTGAGTGAATAACATGGTTATTTGAAATGTTGATTGCCCTTGTGTTGTCACATATGATTGAGATTGGATGATCACATTCTACCTTGATATCCTTTGGTCTTTGCTTCTTCCAGAGAACTTGCACGCAACATGCCGCTGCTGCAATATATTTGAATTTTGTTGTGGATAGAGAGAATGAAGTTTGCTTCTTTCTCAACCATGATACTAGACAATTGACTAGAATTAATGCTCCTCCATAGGTACTTGTCTTGTCATCAATACTTCACATTCAATCTACATTTGTATATGTTGTTAGAGTAAAGTCCTTACTTCCTAAATACGACAAGCCAAAGTCCAGTGTGCCCTTTAAATATCTAAATATTCCTTTTACTGCTTGCACATGTTTCTCCTTTGGTGCATATTGAAATCTTGCAACCAATACTATTGCTTGCATGATGTCTATCCTTGATGCTGTCACATATAGAAGGCTTCCAATTATTGACCTATACAATGTTTGATTTGTTTCTAGAGATTCATCATCTTTTCTCAACTTGCATCATGTGATCATGGGTGTATTGACATGTGCAAAGTCTTCCATTTTGAATTTCTTCAACATTTCCTTGATATATTTGGTTTGAGAAATGAATATTCCTTTGTTGGATTGAGAAATATGCAAACCTAGAAAGAATGACAATTCCCCAAGCATGCAAATTTCAAATTATTTTTACATTTCTTCTACAAACTTTTGGCTCATTCTATCAGCATTACTTTCAAAAATGATGTCATCCACATAAACCACAAGGATTAATAGATCTTCATTGTCTATTTTTATGTAAATATTGTTGTCTGCAACTCTTCTTTTGAAACCTTGTTGTTGTAGGCATTGGTTAAGTCTTGAATACTAAGCTCTGGGAGCTTGCTTTAGTCCATAGAGTTTTTTCTTCAATCTGCATACATAATCTTCATTGTCTAACAATTGAAATCCTTCTGGATGTTCAATATATACTTCTTATTCTAGATTTTCATTTATAAAGGATATCTTTACATCCATTTGATAGAATTTGAAGTTATCAAAACACAAAAATGCCAAAAACATTATGATTGATTCTAATCTCACAACTAGAGCAAACGTTTCTTCAAAATCAATACCCTCAACTTGAGCATACTCTTTACAGACCAATCTTGCTTTATTTATTACTACTTGTCCATATTAATCGAATTTGTTTATGAATATCCATTTGGTTCCAATCACATTCTTGTATTTTGTTCTAGGCACAAGTTCCCATGTCTCATCCTTCTCAATATGACTTAGTTCTTCTTCCATAACATTAATCCAATCCTTATCTTCACTAGTTTGTGTAAAATTCTTGCGCTCTATTTTAGATAGCAAAGAAAAGTTCAATATTCTTCTAGTATGAAATTCTATATCTATATCACAAAGAATATGACTTTTTGGATGATTCTTTTGGACAATTATAGATGGTGTATTTGGATATTGGTGTTCTATTTCTTCTTGTTCTTTGTTTTATTATTCCTTTTCTTGTTCTGTGTAGGTTGTCTCCTATAGATGTTCATTTGTTTGTGACTTTTCCTTTTGAGGTATTGCATCATCAACTCTTACATCAATAATTTATACAACCTCACACAAACTTTTTTTGTATAATTTGTAGGCCTTGCTTCCATATGCATAACCAAGAAATATACCTTCATTTGTTCTAGAATCAAACTTTCCTAAATTATCTTCACTTTTATTTACATACACTTTCTCCAAAATACTTTTAAGTATTTGACTATAGTTGGTATATCTTTCCATAATTCATAAGGTGTCTTGCTGTTGTTCTCTCTAATTTGTGCTCTATTCAAAATGTAGATTGTTGTGCCAACTGCTTCTCTTCAAAAGGTGTCTGGTATTTTGGCTTCGTTCATCATTGTTCTATCCATTTCTTGTACAGTTCTATTCTTCCTTTCTATGACTCTAGTTTGTTGTGGGTTCCTTGTTTCCGAAAAATTTCTCTTGATTCCATGATTTTCATAGAATTCATCAAATTCATAAGATGTAAACTCACATCCTTTGTCTGATCTTAAGCACTTGATTTTTAGATCAATCTATTTTTCAACTAGGTCTTTGAAAGTTTTAAACTTCTCAAATGCTTTAGATTTTTCTTTAAGAAATGTCACCCATGTCATTCTTATGTAATCATCAATAAGAAACATAAAATAACTCTCATCTTTTAAATTTTGTGTTCTTGCTAGCCCGTAGAGGTCTACGTGTACAAGTTCCAATGGATTTGATGTTGAGTACTCCTTTGTTTTGAAACTAACTCTCGTTTGATTCCCATGCTGACATGGATTGAAAATAGTGTCTATAGGTTTTTAGATCCTTGGAATATCTCTTACTACTTGTGTCTTGCTGAGTTATACTAGATTCTCAAAATTTATATGACCCATCCTTCTATGCCATAACTAGATTTCGTCTACTTGTCCCATAAATTTTTTTTCTCCTTTGACTTCATTAATAAAATATACATTTCTCGAGGTTCTGTTTTCATTTTCCACTAATATTCATGAGCATGCTTTTCTTATCTCACATCTTTTAGAATGAAATGAGAGGTTGTAACCTTGATCACACATTTGAATGACACTTAGAATATTGTGGTTTAACCCTTCAACATACAAGACATTATGTGTTTTAGTCTTTCAATTATCAAGACCAATAGTACCTTTTCCAACTATCCTTGCAGAAGCATTATCCCCAAGGTAAACACTACCTCATTTTTCTTCCTTTAGGATGGTAAATTTGTTCCAATCCCCTGTCATGTGTTTTGAACATAAACTATCAATGTACCACTGTCTTCCTTTGTCTTGAGCATAAATTGCAAGTCCACATTCTTCCTTCTTCATTTCTTCTTGCTTCCTTTTCCACACCTTTGTGTATTCTTTTATATGCTTGGTAAGAACATATTCTTCCATGTTTTGTTTAGGATACTTTATTATGTTGCTTCTACAGTCACGTGCTATGCGACAATAGTTATTACACTTATAACATTCAACATTGTAATCAAGTAGGGGAACAAATGAATTACAGTTTCTATCAAGAAACCTATGAGAACTTCTGGTTTTGTTGCTCACATAATCATTCTTTAAGGTTTTATAAAAACATCTATTTCTATCTCTCACATGATCACTTCTTGCATAAGCTCTAAAATCTATTGCTTTATGACCAAAATTATTGCAAGAAAAACAATAGCCAAGAAAGAGATTTTGGTACTGGGTTGTGAAATGTCTTCTTGGTGGAACGACTCTTCTGAACTCATTCTTGTGAGAAGAATCAGATTTCTTCTTGTCATCATTTCCTTTCTTGCCATTGCTTTCATTGTTAATGGAGTTGTTGACTCAAAAATTTGTCACACACTATTCTAGCCTACAAATGATTGCAAGTTTATCTATACATATATTATGAAATAATAATAGGTGGGGCACCATAAGATAAATCATATCAAAGTGATTATTTTCAAGTGTAACATTTCCCTTAGCATGTTTTAATATATTTATATCAGTTGTGATGTCATTTTAGCTATGATTCTTTAAAATGATGCTATACCGATTTAGGTTCTATGGTGTTTATCATCAAACATGTCTAGATGGTATCGAATGCTTGTTTGCATTTGAATATGGTGTATGGAAGTTTTGTGACGCAGACCCCACCCTCTGCCTCGACAGAGACCTCTGCGCTGACCTCCCAGTTTTAAGGATCGTTCAAAGTTCACTCTTGATCCAGAGTGGCTCCTTCGATTCTCCCCTGGAATCTCCTTCAGATAATTGGCCCACAGGTATTCTTCGGCACCTTACAGTCCTTAGGCCTGTTACTGTTTTCTTCACGATAGAAGAATAGAAAAATCGAGTTCTGGGGTTTTCAAACTCCCTATGTCATGACCGTTTGGTTCCCGATCTCTCAACCTCCATTTTCTGATATGCTATAATCTCCGACCAGCCTCTGGGCTAGGCTCGTGGTCCACACAACCTCCCTTCACATGACCTCCATCTTACCACCTTTCGGGATTTCGAGGGTTTTGATGTTGAGATGTAGGCAACCTCTCATTTTTCGGATTCCCAACTCTCTGAATCTCGATGTGACATCACTAGGATGCCCTTCCACCGTAAACACAATCAACGACTGTGATTGGTCACTAAAATCAACAACTCTAGATCTCCCTCGGGGTTTTGCGACTTCAGTTACCGAAGTGATTTTTCCTCCACTTTCCCCGATCTCTCGAAAGTTTATTTCCCGATATGACTCCTCTCTGAGACTTTCTCCAAAAGTTGAAATCGATGCCATGCGTCCTCAAAGATGGATGGTCCTCACCGCTTTGAGGCTTCTCCATGGAAATTCTCGATGCCTCACTATGACGAGATGACGTCAACTGAGTCCCACATGGAGCTTTCCTTTTATTGGAAAATCGAACTTCGTGATTCCAGGTTGCAAGTCCTCCTTGTCTCCCTGACTTGCGAAATGTCGATCCTCGAATTCCCTCTGATTTCTAACATGCGTCCCAAGTGTATGGACGGTTCAGATCAACCCTCGGGTCTCGCCAATTATATAAACCCAAGCCACTTACCTATGTGAGTCCCGATGACCGAAATGCCGATGGGGCTGCTGATCTCATCCACGTGTCCTGACTAATGGATGGTGCCGATCCTTTACGGGGTTTCCAACATGGATTTTACCCGATCACTTGCTCACAGGACTTCTGATTTCACGAGTGCCGAAATTTCGATGGCCACGCCTGTTATTGGATAAATCCGTAAGTGCGGACACAAACCGATCTCCCTAGATCCACCTGGATCTAGAACAAAGCAAGACAGAATGATACTCTTTCCCTAGATTTAAACTATTGAATACACTAAGAAGTACGATTAAAGAACATACCTTATAATCGCTTCCTTTGATCTTTGTTGCTCCTACTTTGCTCCAGTGCTCTCGTACAGTCAAGATAAAAACAATACAAACCAACCAAAGTGAATAAAGTACAATCTACTCAACAGTTAATCTATGTATATGATCAAGGAGTTATACAATAAAGTAAAACTAACTTTATGGGAAAATGACACATTACTGTATCATATTGATAGAAAACAAAGATTACAACCTGAGCCTTGATGTTGCAAACTTCCTTTCGATGGCCCTTAGCTTTGACACACACACTTGCTCACTTGCATGAAGAGGATCAACCACCTTTGATAAACTTGCTAGAGTTCCCTAGCTGTTGTAGCTTCAGTCCTTCACACAGTTCTTCACTAATTCTCCAATAAATCTCTTGCTTGTTTGCTTCTAACATTTTCCATGAGAATCCCCTCAATATATAGGAGAGAATGAATTAGTTACTTGGATAAGAATGATCCCAAAATATCAGGAAATCCAGTACTTAGATAACCATTCGAATGCCATCTCATCCTTCTAGAAGATTCCCTTCTAGAAGCTTCGAGAATTCATCTTTTTCCCCTCTTTAGAAAGAGTTTGCACCCTGGAAGTTAGACACAGTGAGAAATTCTCACACCCTAGCTTAAGGAAGCCTGCGAGAATCATACATTCTTGCAGGCAAATGTATTAGCAACCTGCAAACCTTCCTCAAAAATGTGATTTCTGGAAAGAGATAAAGGTAAATTTTCTCAGGAGAAAGTTCTAATGAAGAGCCTGAGTACACCATCATCAATACATCATCACGACGACCAAAATCATGGGTAATAGAATGCCCCCCAAAGTATGAGGTTGGAACTAGTGACATTCGATAGACTTTGTAAGTTGCATGTGTGTGTCGAGAACCAGGAGCACATCTAATCGAAAACCTGCAAACACCCAAGCATCTGCAAAATATCATATATACCAATTCTGAGGTAGGAATTCCCATAATCAGATCAAAGACTGATGACATTATAGACATGGGTCATGGCCACCAATCATACACTGTGAATCCATGCCGTCAAAATATAGCATAGCCACCGGAACACAATGTGGATCTATGCGAGAAATTTCAAATCAAGACGACATAGCCACAAAACATACACAGTGGATCTATGTGTCACAAATTATACATACTCCATCGCAACCTGGATCACAAAGATGATATCCAGGGTCTTCAATCTCATCGCCCAAAGTACGAATCTAACCATGTGATTACATGTGTTGAAGTCGAACATGGTAGAAACCACTTGATTACCGGTCATTAATGAAACCGTTAACAAGTGCGAGGGAAATCACTATTGATGTCAATGACTCCCAAGGTACTATAGTACAATCCATCGACTGTGAATAAATGAGTTGATGTCGAACATCCGATGAAATCTTTCAATCAGGGGTTAATGATGTAAACCCACTGTCGAAACCGAGGAAACTTGCCATTGAGGCATGCAAGTTCCAAGGTACTAAATAATTTCTAAGTCTTGATTCCGGATAATGATATGAAGTCGACAGAACAAGACTCGTCACAAGAGGGCCTTGATGTATCCCCCATCAATGACACGAAATGAGTAACAGAGTTTGAATGTGAAACAGAGCATTTTTCAAATTGGATTGGACACAAGGAAGGCCGACACAGAGAGAATGGATAACTACAGATGGCCGACTCAATATGGGTTTTAGATGGACTTCTCTTGAACATATGAACGACACGACCAATGATTTGGCAACATTGACTCAATGACGACACATGAAATGACCTTGTAATCAATTGAAAAAGAGACAAATGGATTTCCCAAACCGGCTTCAAATGATGAATAGGGGGTGTCATGTTCAAGAGCGACACTTATTGCCAATCAATACAAAGATGAAACATATTCCTTTCCCAAATTCCCCCCCCCCATTTCTGGAAAGTACCTCTTTATTTTTACGCAAGCTTGAAGAGGATCACATATGCTTGTTGATATAATCTCATCCTTCGGACGAGTCCCTCGGAGTATTTTTAACGAACCCTA
>JZKD02S1391951.1:32419-61575 GCA_000966675.3 Picea glauca
GTTTTTCAAGATTATAGAGTTTGGAAAAACACTTAAAAGAGAACTCTCTCAGTTCCTTTTTCGTAAAATAGTCTGGATGAGACCGAAAAAGAGAGAAATTATTGCTCACCAGACGCGTATTTCAAATACTTTAGCGAGCATGAAAATAGCAAGGACGCTCGACGATCTTTTCATGTTTAGAGAGTCTGAAAAGAGATTAAAGAGGACTCCAGGGGGGTTCATTTTTCGTATAACCTTGTTGAGCCTGAAAAAGTGATAAAAGTATGCTCGACCACGTTCTCATGTTTTTTACGAGCGCAAGAACGGACAAAAACGACGCTCGAGGTTTTATGTAAAAACCATAAAAAACAATAAAAACATGCCATAACGAAGAAAAATATTTCCATAACCTTGCATTGAATAGTCAAAATCATCACACCTGCAAGAAATTCACTCAACATAACATTAGGGATTAGGTTTAATCAATAAATAAGCATAAAAAACCTAAAATGACATAGTAAAAAGTAAATCAAATGAGTAAATAACCATTTTTACCATATCATTTCACATTTTCACTATTGAGCTCCAAAACCCCCTTTTTACCCTCCGAATTTGGCGTCAATTTGCGGGAGCTACAAGAGATCATTTGACGAGCCGTCTACAACATTAAGGTAAGCTCTTCATTCTTGACATTTTCATGGTTTAAATTTTTGATTTCATTGGTTAGTTTTTCAGTTTCAAGTGGTTTTTTGAACCCTACATGCGCATAGGAATTCTTGCAGGTAGCCCATACGGGACCTGCGAGAATGATGCATTCTCGTAGGTGAGCCTTAAGCCACCTGCGAGGTTCTTTCACTATGCTAATGGGGCACCTGCGAGAACTGCAAACTTCAATTTTTTTTTAAATATTTAGCCAATGAAGAAGATTCAGATCATGAACAAAATCATTAATCCTTCTTTTATGTTCCTTGTGCAGATAAATAGCCATAAACATGGTGCTTGAGTGGCGAGAATGAGAACATGAAGAGGATAATGAAAATGCCGAGAATCATCCTCCCACCATAGCTGCATTGAGAGATTGTGGGCTCTTAAAATACTTTCGCACCCCGGGCATGAGAGCCCAAGTCAGACTACTGGATTATCTAGTCTGTATGTGGGATCCAGATTAATAGGTTTTCAATGTAGGAGCTCACACATTGTCCATAGACATTGAGGACATATACTTCTTGACTGGATTATCCAGGCGCGGGTATTATGTCAGCCTGACTGGTAGTAGAGGTGGTGGATTAAATATGAGTGAGTACTGCAATCAATACTGTGTACCTGAGGCTGAGAGGAAAAAGGGAAAAGTTGCTATCTGGGGGGTAAAAGACTTGAACCTCCACACTATCCTTTTTACTATAGCTCGGATGGTCAGGAATTATGCTCATCATATGGCATTACATAGCTACTTCCAGTACGCCATCGAGTGTACTGAGCCCTGAGTATTCAACTGGGCGGATGCTGTGCTTCGCAGTATCAAAAGGCAATTAACCAAATGTAGGTGAGGTGAATTGAAACAATTTGGTTATGGATCTTTGTCAGTGTCTTTCTTCCTCGAGAGGGTCCCCGTGTTTAGACTACAGGTTGAGTGGGACTTCCTGGGTCCTAGGGATCCAAGGATGTTGAGATGGTGTCGGCTCATGGCCCGGCACGTGGCAGGACCAATCGTCAAGTATGACGATATTTTCTTTGACTGGCTTCAAAACCAGATGTTTATGGTCGATGACTACACTTATGCCGGGTTGGATTTTCGAGGAGATCTGGATTTATCACTGCCTAAGGATGCTCAGTGGGGAGACCTCAGTAAGAAGTACACACATTTTCTCTTTTTAAATGTTTTTGAATTTTTTATCATATTCAATTTTTTTTTGTTTTATATGTTTATCTGAAGACTAACACAAAATGTTTGTTGATAACACAGATGTTGGACCGTATAGACCTCCTGGTACTTCTCCTATCCAACGACGAGGAGAGGTAGCAACAACACCACCACAGTATGCCAAAGATTATCAGGTGGTGGAACAAAATTTAGAAGTCCTGACAACAGACATTCCAGATATGACTCTGGAAGAGATTCCATGACGCGATCAGTGTCACACTGTAGGGGTATCAACAGCTATGGGTCGACTGCTCCGTAGAGTTTCTAGGGCAGTTGTGTGTTACCGTGAATGTCATCTGTGACGTCACTTTGTAGAATCTATGAGCTTCAAATTTTGATATTTTGGTCTTCGGACAAACTTTTTGTAAAAAACAAAACTCTTTTGATCGTTATATATACAGACGGCTTCTACCGGTTTACTTTTCATTGTGTGAATTTCGATATGTTTGATTTATAAATGGTTCAAATGTCTGTCCAATACATAATTAGCCAATGCATCTGTTAATGTATTAAGACATCTAGGAATATGCTGATATTCAATACGATCAAAATAACATTCCAAGAGGCGAATTCACAAATACACCCGTAATAAAGTAGGACTTCGAATAGAGTAAATATTACTTAGCTGTAGTACTACAAGCTGTGAGTCAAGTCGCACGACCACATGACAAATTCCAAGTGATATAGCATCAACCAATAATTCAATGACGACGCTATACTCTACAATGTTGTTGGTCGCACGGCCGAGACATACACCTCGTAAAGATATAAGTTCGTTTGTTGGGGCATAGATTGCCCATGCAACGGATGCTAGGTTCCGAGTACTACGACTAGCACCATCAGTGAAGCCAATATAGGGTAGCGAAGACTCCGACATCTGGAAATCAAACACAATGTCACATAAGGGTAGAGACCAGATAACGTCAAAAGAAAACTAAAGTAACACACACAAAGTATGATACATAAAATACAAGTACTTGTGTACAAATGACTTATGCATAGTACTTCTTCAAGTACAACCCATTCATGGGTTCACTCAAAGGGATACCATCGTAATCGACTAGCTCATATGCTCCTTTTTCCAAAACTCGGTGGACAATATAAGGACCTCGCCACATTGGTTCGAATTTCCCAGCTCCTAACGTATCTCGATCCTGTTCATAAACAAGAACAAGATCACCTTCAGAGAAAATGCGAGGCTTGACATGTTTGTCATACTGTGCCTTGACACGTTTCTTCTGGGCTTCTATTACTAGAGTGGCATCACGTCGAGTTTCGTCTAATTGCATCAGATACAATAGATGTTCTTCTTCAGCATAAGTATTAGGTAAGAGTTCGACATCTAGCTTCAGAGAAGGTATCTCACATTCTATAGGAATAATGGCTTCCACACCATAGACCAATCGAAAAGGCGTAAACCCCGTAGTGGATTTAACAGATGTCCGATATGCCCACAATGTCGAAAACAACATCGTGTGCCAGCTAGTTTTATGAATGCCTATCATCCGTCGAAGCATAGTTATAAGATCTTTGTTGATTGCTTCGACCTAGACATTAGCTTGCGGATAATAGGGTGTTGAGCTATCATGACGAAGACCCAACTTTTCCGTAAGTTCAGACATCATAAAATTCCTAAAATGACTACCGTGATTAGTAACGATAGCTTGGGGAACACCAAAATGGGCTATGACATGGTTAAAAAGAAACAACGCTGCAGTCCTTCCAGTATTATCGAATGTTGGCATCGCCTCGGCCCACTTTGCAAAGTAATCAACAACTACAATGATGTAACCATGCCCCCCGGCCAAGTGAGGGTGACATGTCATGAAATCAATGCCCCATTTTGCAAAAGGACCAACTGAGACCACAGGATGAAGAGGAGCAGGATGTGACTGAATTTTCTAATTGTAGGTCTGGCAAGCATGGCATTTCTGAACGACAATAATCTAATCATTGAACAAGGAAGGCCAAAAATACCCTGCGCGTAAGATCTTCTGGGAAGTAGCATACCCAGACATATGACCACCACATGCTCCGGAATGGTAGTCATTCAGAGCTTTCTTGGCTTCTTCAAAAGTCAGACAATGTTAAAAAACAAAGTCAATACCCCGACGGTAAAGAGTATCCCCGAGGATAATGTATTGACGAGCTTGATAACGAATGCGACGTCGTTCAGTACTAGACAAAGCAGGTCGAAAATTTTGGGTTTGGAGATATATAATTATATCTCCATACGAAAGATCGTCAGTGCTTATAAGGAAAAGCGATTCATCAGGTAATGAATCTACTGCTACATTTTTCGTGGCAGTGTGAGGAAAATCGCATATTAACTCAGCCAAAACTAAGGATTTCTTAGACGTGGCGCGATCAAATTCCAAGTCAAACTCTTGGAGTATGACTATCCATTTAGAGTATTTTCCCCCTAGCAATTGACGTGTCAAAATATGTTGCATAGGGTTGCAATGAGAAATCACTGTAGTTTTCCTTGAGAGAATATAATGCTGAAAGCGTTGAACGTCTTGAACGACAGCCAAAGCCAGTTTTTCAACATGTTGATACTTGATTTCAATTGATGTGAGACTTAAAATCAAGTAATAAATAACATGTTCATCGTGTGCATCATCCTCTTGAACGAGAACCATGCCAATGGTATACTCTGAGGTAGCAAGATAAAGAAAATAATCACGACTATAATCAGGAGGAAAGAGAAGCGGAGCTCGTGTGAGGGACAACTTCAAAGCCTCGAAAGCATTGTTGGCTACAGTATCCCATACGAACTCTGAATCTTTCTTTAGTAGCCGCGTAAAACCACGAGGAATCTCGGCATAATTAGGGATGAAACGACGAAGAAAGTTTTCTTTCCCCTGCAAACTTTGCAACTCGTGCAGTGTAGAAGGAGGAGGGATATTAAGAATCACCTCAACCTTAAGAGCATCCACCCTGATCCCTTGACATGAAACGATGAAACCTAGAAGACGGCTAGATTCTACGCAAAAAACACATATATGAGGATTTAAACGAATACGATAGAACTGACAACGAACGAAAATGGCTCGGAGATGAGTGGGGTGATCGACTCGGCGTAAAGAATGAGCTGGTAAATCGTCCAAATAGGGTTGAACGATATGATTTATATCATGAAAAGCATAAGACATAGCACGTTGAAACGTCGTGCCAACATTCTTAAGATCGAAGGGAAGTTTCCTATAGGAAAAAGTACCCCAAGGACAAATAAAATAAGTTTTATGTTGGTCTTCGGGAGAGATGTTAATTTGATTATAGCCAGAGAAACCATCCATGAGAGAGAAGATTTCACTGCTGGCATAGTCATCGACAATCTGGTCGATGAAAGGGGTTGGAAAGTTGTCTTTTGGATAGGCTTTGTTAATATCCCTATAATCAACACATACATGAATACTCCCTCCTTTCTTATCAATCGGTACAGGGTTGAAAACCCATTCTGTCAGAGCCACCGGATAAATAAAGCCAGATTTTAGAAGTTTTTCAACCTCAAGCTTAATAGCCACCGATTTACATGGGTGTACTGGACGTAGGCATTGCTGGACAGGTTTAGCTCTGGGGTATGTCTTTATCTCATGTACAACAATGGCAGGGTCAATACCTGGCATTTCTTCGTAGCTCCAGGAGAAGATGTCATGAAATTCTTTGAACAAAGATGTATAGGTGACGATTTCATCCGGAGAACACAAGGCTCCAATATGAACATTTTCAACTATCCCAGGTTTAACAGATATATCAATGGGAATCATGGGAGAGATATTACTGAGGTTCCCTTCGGCAAACACATCATGTGTAGATCCGGGAATGGTTGAGATGACAACAATGGTCGACGAAGTCGAAATCCGTTGGTATTTCTCGAGAGTGTGTTGTTCCAAAAAGAGTATGGAACGATGATGCCCATCTTCCCAAGGGATGTCCTCCATAATGGACATGATCATCTCATCAGTGGGAAAGACAACACGAAAAGGATCAGGAGACAACTCATCAAGAGAGGGGGTAAAAGGGGTTGTCGATTGAATGGCCTGATAAGCAGACTCAACCGGACTTAACGGCATGACGTCGCCGAAACGAGTGTGATCTCCAAGGTCAGGGACTAGCCAAGGGTTGAAAGACATAGGAAGTTCATGAGGTACGGTGGAGATCATGTTGATAGAAGCTACTGATGGGCGTGGAACATCGGGCGGTGGAATGGGGAAAGTACCCATTAACGAAGAGTCCTTTAAAAGGCCTACATCGACATTCTCGTAACCTGGCGGGGTTTTAGCTATAAACGACACATTGCCAGTACGAGTATCGGAATTGAAGAAGGCAAGTTGATCAATAGTAACTACCTTTCCTTGATGAGGAAAACGTACGACATGAAAAAGAGTGGACACAACCGCATGCATGGAATTGATCCAGCTATGACCAAGTAAAAGATTATAATCAAGGGGAGCATCGAAGACTTCCACTTCAACTTGGACCGTCTTACCTTCTAGGGTAATGGGAAACAACAGAAGAACACCGTAAGGCTTAAAACCAGAGCCATTAAAGGATTTCAAAGTATTTTGTGATTCGTTAAGGGAGGAGAGCCAATGGCTTTCGAACAAGCAAAAGACATTACACACGTAGAGGCACCCTCGTTGATAACAGTTTGGAAAATGTTCTTGTCAGAGACAACAACTTGTATCTGGAACGTGAGTTGCGGGGGTAACCATGGAATGTGATCATCCAAGTCAAAGACTATCAAATTCGTATCTGTGGGGGTAATTCCACCTATATCTTTCAACAGAGCCTTCCGTTGTGCAGGACAAGACTGAATGACTTCAAGGGCTGACATCGCTGAAGGTGCATGGGCCAGATCTTCCATAATGCTGTAGTTCTGGGCTGCATGAGCATGAGGATTGAAAGCCAATTTCTTAACGACACCTTTTGGGGGTGGTCACAGAACTGTATCAAGGCTCGGTCGTTTGATATGAAGAGGACCGTTTGTAGGTGGAGTCGATGGAGAGGGTTGTACCAAAGTAGGAGGTAAATCGTCAACCTTCTCCTTAGATGAAGTATAATATTTGGCTCTAGTTGTGAGTGCAACATTGTTTGGCTTAGAATCACCGGTACACATCAAAACATATGATTTCGTAGAAGTAGATGGTTGGTCATGGATGACCAACTGAGCCTGTTGTTGAGACGGGAAGGGTTGGGACAAGACTGTCAGCGTAGATGGTTTGGGTGTTCCTTGAAGGAACTTAGTAACCTCGGCACGTCATGGACAATCCTTCATGTAATGATCGTCACCACAGATAAGGCAAGGGTAGTGGTGTTTGCGCTTATCCCGATATTCAACAAGAGGATTTTTAGTTTGCTCCATTTGATTATTATTTTTGCCCTCCTTAATCTTGCCTCTCCCCTTTTTAGATTTATTTTTATCGGTCGGGGTAGATTGAATGGCGTTCACCTTAGAAGTTTTACCGGCGGGAGTTGCAGGAGACGAAGCAGTTTTAACATTTGAAGAGGTAGATTTAGGGGTTGTACTTGTAACAAAATGTGAGTGGGCATGGGCAGTACCAATCCCACCGTTCGCTGCATGCAAGGCAACTGGAGTAGTTGAAGTGCTGGAAGTACCAGGATGAGGTAATTCAGGTAAAAAATCGTAAAGTGTTCCGGTTTGCGAATAAACAAGATCAAGATATTAAGCACGACTTATAGCATGTTCCTATGTAACAACACCACCCATGGCAATGTCTTTACCAATTTCATTCACAAAATATTTTGTAAACCATTCTTCCAGTAACTGATCAGGGAGTTCAAGTTTAATGAGACGTCGTCTCCTTCGCCACTCATGAATGTTATCTGATATATGAGTGCTTTTAGTCTGTTTAAAGGAAGTCAAAATCTCAGTCCCGGTATCATATCGGATCGGTAACTGGTAATGTGTAAGAAACACCATAGCTAGGGTGTTAAAATTAGAGAAAAAACCTCGTGGCAATTCAATATACCACTTCGCAGTAGAACCAATAAGGGTTCATTGAAAAATACGTAAACGAATAGAGTCATCCATCAATGAGTTGGATGAACACCATAAGTGAAAAGTCATAACATGATTGTTCGGGTCCTCTCCCACTTTTCCATCAAATTTAGGAATGTCCGATGGAAGCTTGGCTGGAATAACAGGCCATTAGGGAGAGTGACGAATAGGATCATTTAGAATCCTAGACAAATCTAGAAAATCCAAAGTAGCAAGAAAAGGTAACTGTCGATTCACCTATGGGTATTGGTGACTTTGGGGTGGAAGCCCTGTTGGCAAACCAGTAGGACCATAAGCAGTCTGCCCATAGTGAGAAGACCCTGGCTGATTTGGTGGTGGTTGGAGAGGATAGTAGTTCCAAGGATTGTAACCTTGATTTTGAGTAGGGACCTGAGTTTGAGTATTGTGACTCTAACCCCAAATAGGATTGGGTATACCTGGATATGGTTGGCCTATAGTAGGGACAATTTACTACCCCCCAGTCATTTGAGGAATATTTTGTAGCATCTGATTCCAATACTGGGCCAAAGCAACAGGTATATTTTGTCCAAAAGGTGGGGTTGGTCCCCCTATAGTAGGTGGAGTTCCAACCGAAAGTTGTGTGCCAATCGTAGGTTGTGTAGTAAGTGGATTGTGTCCGGTAAGAGGAAATTGAATCATACCACCTTGTCCACCAACGGGAATCTGCAAGTTTGATGTAACGGACGGTATAGTGCCACTAGGATTAGGAATGCCAGAAGGAAATTGAGGGGCTGTCGGAATAAAACCGGGAATAATGTGCCCAGGAAAAGGAGGACCACCTGGAGAACCGGCTGGGGTTTGCGGAGGTGTTGGATTGGAAGCATTCAACAAAGCATTCAACGCATGGTAACCGGGTGGTAGTGTCGGGTTGACATCAGGCATTCGCTGGGTATTGATAGGAGCAAGACTAGCTGCAGTAATCCCAGTTGGGACACTCGTAGTATTCGCGAGATGGGCCATTTCATCAGGGAGAACAAAGTGATAAGTGGTAGTCACCGGTACAGTCTCTGTCTCAAAAAACACTGGAGGGTTGATTTCGTAAACTGTATGTGATTCAATACCAAAAAGGACCCTTTGGAAATCACCCGACCAAAAAGGATCTCAACCTTCTGCATCGGGAAAAGGCCCAACGATTGATTCAGAATATGGAAAAACTGCTTCTCCGGAAGAATTTAATCACACAAAAGGTCGTTCACCATGGCGTATGCGATAGTCCTCTCTAGTATTGGTAATTCGAAAAGGTTCTAGAGAGTCAGTCGATTCCACTTGTGGTGTGGTAACAACTGGGACTTCACTTGTTTCCACATGTGGTGGGGTAACAACTGAGACTTCACTCTGATGAGGAGAGCCCTCATGTGTACTAGTAGGCAAGGGTTGAGAACTGTCCAAATGCTCTGGAGATAAACCTTTCATTCTACGTGAACGACGTGGGGGAGCAATTTTAAACAAGTGACAAACTCTGCAAAGAAATTCTTATGGTCAACTTTGAGAAACAAACAACATGCACTAGTAAACAAAATCTAGGAAGGAATCACCAGGAAAACAAGACCTTCTAATTTCGAAGCCACTAGTTGGTGATGAAATCCAACGTCGCAACAACGAGACGAGAAGGGGTGGGGCTAGGGTGGAAAAGTTACATTGACGACCTGCTGAATGGACTTATACCCTGGTGCAAGCTCCCACACATAATCATGGGTATACCCTCCAAGGAGCCCGAGTGAGTTTGGTCAACGTCAATTCCAGGTACCGTGAAGACTTTCCCCTTCACAGTCACCTTGGGTAAGAGCCTAGAGAGATAGGCCACTAAGGTCACCACAAACAACAATAAAGCCCGGGGGAACAGTCGACAGTCCGATCCACATGCAAGGGCAGGGTATCTAGCCCAAAATCAACTCAAAAGGCTTCCACTCATCATTGTGGGTATACCTTTGAGTGACCCCCGTAATACGTGCAATCTCTACACTGATGTCAACAAAGAAGGGTGAGTAACTCTGCCAACACCAATGCGACCTAGTGCTTGACCCTTGTGTTAGAAGAGCTTCCCAGGACAATATGTTGCAAATGGAATTTAACACTCCCTAACTCAAGATGCTATTGTGTGTTTTGAGCTTTTGGAGAGTGTATCTCTCTTCCTACTCCAAAGCACTAGCCTAGCTAAATGTTGGTGTAAAAGAGCCCTAGAAAAGAGTTACTAGATAAATTTTAGGATTACGCAATGTTTTTAAGAGTTGTTGTTTACTCAAAGGTAACGAAAGTGAAACTTATGTCGTATGACTCTGACCCAATAATGCAAGGATGAGAATGAAATGTATCACTTTTCGTTCAATGAATCCTATGTATGGGAGAGAGAGAAAGTTTTCTAGATCAATCTTGAACTATAATGCACAATTTCCTTTCAAATGCAACCACAAACAATCATTTATTAAATGAAAATTCTCTATTGTGTCTTTTCAATACTTCAACAATCTCAAAAAATTGATTTTTCAATGTTTTCTAAAGACAAAAACAATTTTTTGAAAGAAAAGCTTGTTGTTCACTTTCCAAAAAGGACTCAAACTATGACAGTGAGAGTTCAAAAAATCAAATCAAGGAACAAGCAAATAACCCAATCTACTCTTTCAATGAAAGCAAAAACAAAGAGCAAATCAAAATAGTATTCTCAATTGCATAAGAAAATGATTTTTCAAAGCACTAAGCAAATGAGAAAACCAAGCAAATGAGAAAACCAAACAAACTTAACTTTCAACCAATCACTGGATCTTGACTAATCGAACACACTCAGAATATGAAGTCAAATAGAATAGTGTTGTCATGCAAAGCCAAGAAACGAAAGTCAAGCCAAAAAATGACAAGAAAAGCCTTGAAACCCTAAGACTGTTCACGCATGCAAACTAAAGCAAGAAATATATCAACCAGAGGTCTAAGAAACTCATAAGAGGTATTCCAACTGACCTAGGCAGTCAGAAAAACCAAAACTCAAATTCAAAATTTTGAAAAAAAATGTTCGCAGGCAAGCAATATAACACAGTGCGAGAATCACTGATTCTCGCAGGTAACCTTTTAGCAAGGTGTGAGAACCTCGCACTGAACCCTATGAGCAGGGTTCAAACCTGACCTATTCTCGTAGGCTGAAATGAAGTGCAATGTGAGAATTCCTGAACATATCCAAAAATTTGAAAAATGAAGTAAAATTTCAAAAGGCTTCTAAACCTAGAAGGTCTATCAGGATATCCTGAAGACTCAGAGACTGATAGGACAGGAGAAAAATGAAACCAGAGAAAATGGCCACAAAAAAACACAAAAAGCCACCAAGAAAATAGGATTGTTCCCCAGTGGATTCACCAATTTTATTATTGGATAAATCCATAAGTCCGGACACAAACCGATCTCCCTAGATCCACCTGGATCTAGAACAAAACAAGACAGAATGATACTCTTTCCCTAGATTTAAACTATTGAATATACTAAGAGGTATGATTAAAGAACATACCTTATAATCACTTCCTTTGATCTTTGTTGCTCCTACTTCGCTCCAGTGCTCTCGTACAGTCAAGATCAAAACAATACAAACCAACCGAAGTGAGGAAAGTACAATCTACTCAACAGTTAATCTATGTATATGATCAAGGAGTTATACAATAAAGTAGAACTAACTTTATGGGAAAGGGACACATTACTGTATCATATTGATAGAAAGAAAAGATTACAACCTGAGCCTTGATGTTGCAAACTTCCTTTCGATGGCCCTTAGCTCTGACACACACACTTGCTCACTTGCATGAAGAAGATCAACCACCTTTGATAAACTTGCTGGAGTTCCGTAGCTGCTGTAGCTTCAGTCCTTCACACAGTTTTTCACTAATTCTCCAATAAATCTCTTGCTTGTTTGCTTCTAATATTTTCCATGAGAATCCCCTCAATATATAGGAAATAATGAATTAGTTACTTGGATAAGAATGATCCCAAAATATTAGGAAATCCAGTACTTAGATAACCATTCGAATGCCATCTCATCCTTCTAGAAGCTTCAAGAATTCATATTTTTCCCCTCTTTAGAAAGAGTTCACACCCTGGAAGTTAGACACAGTGCGAACTTCTCGCACCCTAGCTTAAGGAAGCCTGCGAGAATCATACATTCTCATAGGCAAATGTATTAGCAACCTGCGAACCTTCCTCAAAAATGTGATTTCTGGAAAGAGATAAAGGTAACTTTTCTCAGGAGAAAGTTCTAATGAAGATCTTGAGTACACCATCATCAATACATCATCATGACGACCAAAATCATGGGTAACAACGCCTCTCGTCGAAACTTTCCTCCTCCTGTTCATGAAGCTTAAACCTCATGCAACTCCTGGTCAATCCAGCGGCTGACGGGTGTCTGTGTTATGATCCGACAGTCCACAATCTCCTGAGCTTGAACTCCAGACGTAGTTGTAACCTTATTGCTTCTCTGGCAAATCTGACGGCTGACAAGATTTCACTAATCCTCCCCGCAGATTCTTGACCATCGGTTTCTTCCCTTTGATGATTTCTATGAAGGAAACCAAGGACTCTTCCCTGGACTTATCCACTTGCACTACGAACTTCCAATGCCCCTCAATGGTTTCAAATTCTTTACTCCTTCTGAGCTTCTCACAACTTTGAACCTCAAAGAGGATCTTTGCACGCACTCCTTGCGGAAACTCTCAGACACTTCCAAGTGTTGAATACCTTCAACTCTGCACACTCCTGCAGCAGCAGTCTCTCACACCTTACTCAGGTTCACAACCCTGAGACTTTACTTTGCCTGCACACTCCTTGCATGACTCATGTGCCCAACTGCACCCCTGGGGAAATGAGAACAAAAGTAAGACTATCTGAGCTTCAAAGACGCAACCCTGAATTTTTGTCGACGCACTCCTTGTGAACACTTCCACTGCACTCCTTGCAGGAATTATTACTCAGATAGAGAAACAATTGAAACTCATTCCCTCTTCCTTTCAGAATTCAACTTAGAATGTGAAATCATATACACAACATATCAAAGAAAATGCATAATAGGAAGAAAAAATTCATGAGCATAACATCAGTACACAGAGAACAACACAAACCATGAATTTGAACCAATTCCTTCTATTAATTCAAATGTCTGTACATGGGTGTTCTTACACATATCTATGCATGCTCTTGCTCTTCCTTCTTCAATTCTCAATAATGTTACAATACACGATGAGGGTGTCTATATCCCGTTTCCCTCTTGCACTCTACAACTGTCTAATCTAGAATTAAATCCTATCTACCTGCATTAACTACTATAAATGCCTCCTACCTACTAAGGACGAGAGATAAAGGCTCAAGGTCCGATTACATAATACAAGTGCGTCTCATCTTAATGGCTCATTTAAGATGGCGCAACAATCTAAGGAAATTTCAAAATTTGTGCTGGCGCTTGTCCAATTGTCCAATTGCTTCTACACTGGCTCGCTCGATGTCAGCGATGCTCCTGCATCATACTCCCTTGCTTGAAAACTTTCATGGGCTCCTATCCATGAGCTCCTCCACAGTCTGTCCATGCTTTTGTATCTCCGCTTCACTTTCCCAGCTGGAATCTTCAACTGGATGGTTCTTCCATTTGACCAGATACTCAAAGTATTGCTTTCTCCTGGTCCTCTTGCTCACTCTCTTGTCCAGTATGCACTCCATCTGTGGCTTCTCTGCAACTGGCATCTGTTTTGTCCACTGGATCATTGGTTGTTCATCTCCAGTCTTTGCTTCTCTAGCTCTGTATGGGTACAAATCTGAGATATTGAATATTGGAGAAATTCCGATCCCATCGGGTAATTCAATCTCATAAGAATTCGTCCCAAAATTCTTCAAGACCCTACATGGTCCAATTTTCTTCATCTTCAGCTTATTGTACATTCCCCTTAGGAACCTTTCTTTCCTCAAATGTGCCAAAACTAGGTCACCAACCTCAAACTAAAGTTGTCTTCTATGCTGATCGACTCTGCACTTATACTCCTGACTTGAATTCTACAATCGCTCCTTCACCTGGCTGTGAAGTTCCTTCATCGCTTTTGAGAATTCTTCTGCACTAGCACTCCTAGTCGCAGTCTATTCTGAATCCCTCAGTTCAAAAATTCCTCTCGGCTGCATGCCATAAACAATCTGAAATGGACTTTGCCCTGTGCTCCTGTTAACAGAGTCATTATATGCAAACTCTGCCTGTGGTAATATGTTGTCCCACTGGCTGTGGTGCTCTGTCACCAAGATTCTCAACAAGTCTCCCAGAATTCTATTCACCACCTCCATTTGTCCATTTGTCTGAGGATGATAAGCTGAACTAAATGCCAAGTTAGTTCCCAGTTTCTTCCATAAGGTCCTCCAAAAATTCCCTATGAACTTCGTATCTCTGTCCGAAACTATACTTCTCGGCAACCCATGAAGTCGAATGACCTCTTTGAAAAACAGGTTCGCAATGTGAGTTGCGTCACTGGTCTTCTGACATGGAATGAAGTGTTCCATCTTAGAAAATCTATCCACCACCACAAATATTGAATCAACACCTCTTTGTGTTCTTGGCAACCTCAATACAAAATCCATGCTAACCTCATCCCATGGTCTCTCTGGTATGGGCAATGGTTGATAGAATCCTGCATTTTGTCTCCTTCCCTTCGAATGCTGGCAAATTATGCATCTATCCACAAATATCCTAACATCCGCTCGCATTCCAGGCCAAAAATATGACTCATTCAGCTTTGTGAACATCTTGTCGTGACCAAAGTGTCCTGCCAATCCTCCACTATGTTTCTCCTTCAACAGATTCTCCCTCATGGAGTATTTCAGAATACACAGTTGATTTCCTCTGAACAACAATCCTTCCTGGATCATATACTCCATCCATTGGCTCCTATCTCTGAGAATTGGATTCTCAACTGCTTCATACGCCTCTTGAAAATCTTGATCATCAACGTACATGTTCTTGAGATCATCAAAACCTAATGTTCTGAATCCGAACTCCTACAACAGCAAACACTTCCTGCTCAAAGCATCAACCACTTTGTTAGCAGTACCAGAAATATGTTTGATCACAAAAGTGAAATTCTATATATACTCAACCCATTTGACATGTTTTTGATTCAACTTTTCCTGTTGAGTCACAAACTGCAATGCATGATTGTCACTGTACAAGACAAACTCTTTCGGGATCAAGTAATGCCTCCATTTCTTTAATGCCTGTATGATAGCATAAAACTCCTTATCATAAGTGGAGTATTTCACCTTCGCCTCATTCATCTTCTCGCTGAAATACACTATCGTCCTGTCTTCTTGACTGAAGACTGCTCCGATTGCAAATCCACTTGCATCGCATTTCACCTGAAATGTCTTTTGGAAATCCAGCAACACCAAAACTGGTTGTTCCGTAATCTTCCTTTTCAATAGATTGAAACTCTTTTCAGCCTCTTATGTCCAGTGGAAAGATTTATGTCTTTTCTTCACTGTATCCATCATCGCTACGCTAATTCCACTGAAATTCCTGATGAATTTTCGATAGAAACTAGCCAATCCATGGAAACTTCTCACCTCAAATATGTTCTTCGGTGATGGCCAATTCTTGATTACCTCCACCTTATCTGGATCCATCCTCAACTCATTTGCCGAAATAACAAACCCCAAATAAATGAGCTCTGTCTTCATGAATGAGGATTTATTCATGTTTATCAACAACTTCTCCTGCTGTAATTTCTGCATCACTGTAGCCAAATGCTTCAGATGCTCCACTGTTGTTTTATTGAAAACTAGTATGTCATCCAAATACACAATGACAAATTTCCCGATGAAATCCTTCAGGACTTCGTTCATCAACCTCATGAAGGTACTTAGTGCATTTGTCAAGCCAAACGACATAACAATCCATTCATACAAACCCTCATTTGTCTTGAATGTTGTCTTCCATTCATCACCCTCTCTCATGCAGATTTGAGGATAACCGCTTTTCAAATCAATCTTTGAAAAATACTTTGCTCTACTCAAGCAATCCATCAGATCATCCATCCTCGGCAATGGTGATGGTTATCTTATTAATCACCCTCGAGTCAGTACACATCGTCCAGCCTCCGTCTTTCCTCGGACTGAGTACTGTTGGAACAACACATGGACTCAAGCTTTCTCTGACCAAAACTTTGTCCAACAACTCCTGGACTTGTCTTTTGACTTCCTCATTCTCTTGCGGCATTAGTCTGTACACGGCTTTGTTTGGAAAACTGGCTCCTGGTATGAGATCAATATGATGGCTCACACTTCTAATCGATGGCAATGAATGAGGTAGTTCGTCCACTATGATGTCAGCGAACTCTTCCAGCAGTTCCTGAACTTTGTCTGGTAAATCATCCACTCTTGTGCTAGTCAGAACAATCCTCATTTTTATGACCACAATAAACTGTGGATCCTCCTTCTTCTTAACCTCTGTAAGAAGTTCCTTCCCACTCATGAGAAGTACAATGTTGGTTACTTCCATTTTTACCTCCTTATCTTTAATTGGAAGAAACATGTGTGTCCTCCCATTCTTCTCCAGGGTGTATGTGTTCATTCTCCCATCATGAATCACATTTCTGTCATATTTCCATGGTCTACCCAGCAATAGATGACAAACATCCATAGGAATGAAATCACATAATATATTATAATTATATCCTCCTATCTTAAATTCAACCAAGCATTGTTTAGTGACAGTTACCTGGTGTCCTTTCTGTAGCCACGAAACTCTGTATGGGCTTGGATGATTAGTCGTCTCCAACTCTAGCTTCTCTACCATCTCGGTTGAAACGAGATTGTCCGTGCTACCACTATCGACAATGACCTTGCATACCCTATCCTTGGTATTGCAAATAGTCCTAAAAAGTCTGGTCCTTTCCACTGAGCTCTCCACCTCCTTCTCTGGTGTCAAAAGGAATTTTCTCATCATCAACGATCTTCCGCCTTCAACATCTTCTGCCTCAACATCTCTCCTCTGTGCCTTGGTGATGTGAGCTTCTCCAGTTTCTTTCTTTTTATCTGGACACTCATAAGACTTGTGCCCATTCTTTCCACATGTGAAGCATGTGATTACTCCACCTCTTCCTCTTCCCCTACCTCTAGTATGAGGAAAAGTGTTGTTGTCAGCATAATCTCCTCTCTGCTCAGTATGCTGCCTTCTATGTTCAACATATGGCCCTCTCTGTGAGCTTCCACCTCTCTCAGTTCTAGTCTAAGGTTTCTTCCAGTCCTCCTTGGGCTTCTGATATTTATCCTGGGTAACTGATTTTCCTCTGGGCTGACTTCTGCCTCGACCTCTTTGACCATGCTTTCAGCTCAGCTTCTCCTCTTCTTTTAGAGCCATCTGATAAGAATCTCCCACCGTTCAGATGGTCAAAATACTCATCTCATCCTGAATTTCATATCTCAGGCCATTTATATACCTAGCTACTTTTTCATCATTGCTTTCATGATGACCTGCCCTGATGTTCAGTCTGTAGAATTCTTCAGTATATTCCTTCACTGGCATCAGCTTCTGTCTCAGGTTCTGCATTCTCCTGAACAGAGTAATCTGACAATCCCTGGGGATGAATTTTTCTTTCATCTTTGCAATCCTCCTATCCCAGCTCTTAATTTTTTGCTTGCCTTGGCAACGCCTATTTGCTTGTAGTTCATCCCACCACAATGTTGCATGTCCTTTTAATCTCGTGACGACATGCTTAACCTTCTTGTCCTCTTCGACATATTCATAGTCAAAATATGTGTCTAGAGCTCTAATCCAGTCTAGAAGCTCGTGTACATCCAGATTTCCCTCATAAACTGGAATGTCCATTTTTGCTTTTGCACCCATCCTTGCAACAAATTTAAGAAAGAGTTCATTGGCTGCATCTTCTGCTATGACTTCTTCTTCTCCATGTCCAACATCATCTTCATTCTCGGACTCACTGATATCTCCTACATCAGCTGTGCAATTTTGTCTTATCTATATGTCCACAAGTCTAGCGCGTATGTTATGCGGATCTCTTTCTACTTCTGGATTCTGCACTTGTCTACCCCTTCCTCTAGACATCTTCCTTTCCTCCTCTGGATCAGGTGATTTTCTATCCCTTCTCCTTGGTGTCATGGTGAATCTTCCTTTCCCTACTACAAAAAGCAAAGAAGCTTTCCTAAGCTATGATACCAAACTTGACGCAAAACCCACCCTCTACCTCGACAAAGAACTCTGCGCTGACCTCCCAGTCTTAAGGATGATTCAAAGTTCACTCTTGAGCCAGAGTGGCTCCTTCGATTCTCCCCTAGAATCTCCTTCAGATAATTGGCCCACAAGTCTTCTTCGGCACCTTACAGCCCTTAGGCCTGTTACTGTTTTCTTCACGACAGAAGAATAGAAAAATCGAGTTTCGGGGTTTTCAAAATACCTATGTCATGATCGTTTGGTTCCCGATCTCCCGACCTCCGTTTTCTGATATGCTATAATCTCCGACTAGCCTCTGGGCTGGGCTCATGGTCCACATGACCTCCCTTCACATGACCTCTGTCTTACCACCTTTTGGGATTTCGTGGGTTGTGATGTAGAGATGTAGGCGACCTCTCGTCCTCTAGATTCCTGACTCTCTGAATCTTGATGTGACGTCACTAGGATGCCCTTCCACCATAAACACAATCAACGACTGTGATTGGTCACTAAAATCAACAGCTCCAGATCTCTCTCAGGGTTTCCCGACTTCAGTTGCCGAAGTGATTTTTCCTCCGCTTTCCCCGATCTCTCGAAAGCCGATTTCCTGATATGACTCCTCTCCGAGACTTTCTCCGAAAGTTGAAATTGATGCCACGTGTCCTCAAAGATGGACGGTCCTTGCTGCTTTGGGGCTTCTCCGTGGAAATTCCCGATGCCTCGCTATGACGAGATGACGTCAACTGGGTCCCACACAGAGCTTTCCTTTTGTCAGAAAATTGGACTTCACGATTCCATGTTGCAAGTCCTCCTTGTCTCTTTGACTCACGAAATGTCGATCCCCGACTTCCCTCGGATTTCTGACAGGCGTCCCAAGTGGATGGACAGTTCAGATCAACCCTCGGGTCTCGCCAATTATATAAACCCAAGCCACTTACCTATGTGAGTCCCGATGACCGAAATGCCGATGGGGATTCTGATCTCGTCCACGTGTCCCGACTGATGGACGGTGCCGATCCTTTACGGGGTTTCCAACATGGATTTTCCCCAATCACTTGCTCACAAGACTTCCGATTTCGCAAGTGCCGAAATTCCTATGGCCACGCCTCTCATCGAAACTTTCCTCCTCCCGTTCACGAAGCTTAAACCTTGTGCAACTCCTGGTCAATCCAACGGCTGATGGGTGTCTGTGTGACGATCTGACAGTCCACAATCTCCTGAGCTTGAACTCTGGACGTAGTTGTAACCTTCTCGCTTCTCTGGAAAATCTGACGGACGACGGGATTTCGCTAATCCTCCCCACAGATTCTTGACCGTCGGTTTCTTCCCTTTGATGATTTCTACGAAGGAATCCAAGGACTCTTCCCTGGACTTATCCACTTGCGCTACAAACTTCCGATGCCCCTCAATGGTTTCAAAGGCTTTACTCCTCCTGATATTCTCACAACTTTGAACCTCAAAGAGGATCTTTGCACGCACTCCTTGCGACAACTCTCAGACACTTCCAAGTGCTGAATACCTTCAACTCTGTGCACTCCTGCAACAACAGTCTCTCACACCTTACTCAGGTTCGCAACCTTGAGACTTTACTTTGATTGCACACTCCTTGCACAGCTCCTGTGCCCAACTTCACCCCTGGGGAAATGAGAACAAAAGTAAAACTATTTGTGCTTCAAAGACGCAACCCTGAATTCTTGTCGACGCACTCCTTGCGGAAACTTCCACTGCACTCCTTGCAGGAATTCTTACTCAGATAGAGAAACAATTGAAACTCATTCCCTCTTCCTTTCAAACTTCAACTTAGAATGTGAAATCATATACACAACATATCAAAGAAAATGCATAACAGGAAGAAAACATTCATGAGCATAACATCAGTACACAAAGAAAAACACAAACCATGAATTTCAACCAATTCCTTCTATTAATTCAAATGTATGTACATGGGTGTTCTTACAGAGCTCTCTGCATGCTCTTGCTCTTCCTTTTCCAATTCTCAATAATGTTACAATACACGATGAGGGTGTCTATATCCCATTTCCCTCTTGCGCTCTACAACTGTCTAATCTAGAATTAAATCCTATCTACCTGCATTAACTACTATAAATGACTCCTACCTACTAAGGATGAGAGCTAAAGGCTCAAGGTCCGATTACATAATACAAGTGTGTCTCATCTTAATGGCTCATTTAAGATGGCGCAACAATCTAAGGAAATTTCAAAATTTGTGCTGGCACTTGTCCAGTTGTCCAATTGCTTCTGCACTGGCTCGCTCGATGTCAGCGATGCTCCTGCATCTTTTTGCAAAAAAACATGGGGGTGGTAATTTTTTTTACTTCTCATTGGTATGATGACATTAATATGACACTTATCAAATGAATTTGCAAAATCTTGGTTCTATTCCTATGATTACATGCATGATGAAAATATTTTCAAAGCATAAAGAGTTAATGAATTTGAGTTTATATAGCTTACATGGTTTGCTTTGAGTTTGGAATATACACATGTGTCATTTTTCATATGGAAATAGAGACAAGCCATACATGTCAATGCAAAGTTTAATTCTTCAATAATAAACACATATAAGGTTGGCATGGTGATAATGTGTTGGAAAATGGTATAATCCTTGAGTTTGACATAACACATGATATATTTTTTCAAAGTGTATTATTTGGTTGACATATTAAATATGGTTATGTTATATATAAATCTACTAGATTTGACCCATTTGACTTGGATTTCTGCACTGATAGGGTTGTTATAATGAATATGCTTGAGATGATGTGTTAACGGTAATATTGATTTACAAATATATGAGTTTGACATAATGTCTGGCACAAGGCTATGAGAATTAACGTGGCACATGGTATTACGTTATGAGAGTTGATGGTGATGCAACTTATTTATGATGAGGTTCACATGGCATGCATTTTATGGTTATATCATTTCGTTTGTTGAGTTGGCATGCACATATGGTATAGGGTTTGTGAAGTGTGACATGATGGGCCGACCATGAATTGAATGGAAAGGACATGGAAATTTACTTCCACAGTCCCCTGTTTTACCACCTCATTTTGACTTGGTTTTGGTCATTTTGTTTAGTTGGGTTTGTGGAGAGATTGATCTTGTCTTGGAAACCCCGCTCTTGGTGGTTGTAGTAACCATTTTGGCCCTAACACTGGTATAAAAATCTCCTTGGAAAGGTATGTACTTGCCATCCTATGGAACATCTCTTGCTGTGTTTTTAAAATTAATGAGTAACATTGGATCTGGTTTTGACTGGTGTTGATTGTGTATTTTGTTTTCCCTATTTTTTCTCTCTCATAATGAAAATATTATGAATACAGTTTGAGGGTTTCTGTTTGTAAAGGAAAGGAAAATGATATTGTTTATGCTCTCTGCTAAAAGCATTTATTTTCTCAATTCATTTTCCACTTTCCATTTCTATGAAGATTTATTACCCATGGATTTTAAAATGAAATGAACTAAATCCATTTGTGAATTGCGACCCAAGTTTGAATTCTTGGATAATCTTTCCATAGTTTGATATGCCTAGTATTTAAAAATTTTACTTTGCTGAGTACCATTATGGGTTCAACCTATATTGGTTATAATGTATATTGGTTGGATGTTGATTGGATTATGCTTGAACCCACATTTGTATAATGAATATAAGCCAAGTAATGGTTCCACTTTGAATCTAAATAAGTTCATAGTTTCCCACTATTGGGAACTTATATGAACAACATTGAAATGCATTTATTTATGCTGATTCTAGGTCAAGTTTTGAACCCATGACCTTAATGGATGATTGATTTTGGATTGGGTTTAAAATTTGTATACGGGATGTTCGCTCTTACACTATTTATGCAACATTCAGATATTTGAGTTGACTTTTATTATTTTTCTAAGTTTGTTATTTGGGTTTGAACCTTGGTTGTATAAAGATTGGTCACAAGGCTGCATATGGTTTAATGGGAGCCATCCTTGCTAACCATATCCCTTCTCATTTCAAAATTTCTTAAGCTCTCAGTTATGGTAGACTTCGGTTTGGATTGTATGTTGGGTAATTTATAAAGATATGTGCAGTCTATAGCTCGACCTTGTCACTTCTCTTGGTCAAGGAACAAATTTTTGCACCCTTTCAAATCTCTCAGGTGGCTACAACTTAACCTTTATTTTTTGTTCGAGTTTAAATTTTATTAGGGTCTACAAGAGGCTTAAGATATTCGGGTTCATCTATTATATGGATCTCTTTAATTCAAAATTTGTGTTTAATTTGACATACTATAAATTGATTTTTTTTTAGTCTTTGTAGCTCAAGTCCATGCATTGTTCATTATTGGAGGCCAATTTTAACTGATTCTCAATGGGCCATAGATATTGGGTTCAAATTTATTTTTCATACTTTTTCAAACCATATTGAATGGTCATAATGAAAATAACTGGGTTTTCATTGAAATTTTTTGGTTGGAAATATTGTTTGTTGGGAATTCACATAATAAGATACAAGTTTGAGATTTTTGAAATACTTATGTGGAAAAGTATTAAAAGCTTGATATATGGATAAAAAGTCCATTTGTTTTTATTTTCTATGAACAAGGAATTATCCCCACATCATGTATCACTTTTCATAAATTATTCCTAAGTTTCCCAAAACATATTTCATTTAAAATTCATAAAACTACTCCCCCTGTTGATGTAATTGATTAAAATAAACTTTTTTAAGTGGATCTATTAAGAAGAAATTTTTTTATATGGAATTACTATTATTCTGGTCAATAAGGTGATGTATGAGTAGCTTGCTATTTTGATGTAGAGATGTGATGCAGACCCCACCCTCTCTTAGGGTCCGCGTGACCTCCCAGTCTAGGATCATTCATAAACAAGGAGCCAAATTGGTTCTTGGGCCTCTGTTGAGTCCTCAAAATTCCACACACACACATGTTCTTTTGTTCTTGAGTAGGTCAAATTCTAGACATGTGGGTGATTTTCTTAAGCCCCTTCTTTAAAACCTTTTAAAAAAATTAAGTTCGGGCTCTATCCCCCTTCACTTTGACCAACTCCTCATGTGACCACAAGATATTTCCAGATGCTAACCAAAAGGTGATAATTAGGAAGTTCCAAGCACTTCGGGATCTGAGTGATATACCTTCCTTACCTATTAATTCCCCCAAACTCGCGAACAAGTGAACTTCCAAACACCTGAGGGGTTCAACGGTCCACAATTCATGAGCTAATCTACGACTCACAAAAGACTTCAGGATTTTGGGCTTTGGCGATCTTTCCCGCTCCAACACCTTATGCTTCTGGAGAGACAAACCCTGAATAAGACCAGATGGTTCTGGTGCTCCCACAGATCAATGACTCTCATCATCTCTGCAATTTCGGGCTTCGGGACCTCTCACAACAATTCTCCATAAATCTCCTAGAGTGTCGAACTGGCGAACCTACGAAGAGATAAAATATATGGTCCATGATCTCCCAACATCCAACGAATAGGATATTCTCCGAGACTCCAGCCTTCGGGAGTCCTTGATGCAAAACACCACCAATCCTCCAGAGTGCCAAACTCTGAAGTGACGTGATCAACCTCCACGTGTCCTCGCAAATGGATGAATAAGATGAATTATGACCTTCTGGCCTTTCCAACCATGTACCCTGCCTCCTCCGAACTCTGAAATAATGAAGGGGAATATCCTTCGTCCACGTTCCCCCCCTTGATCAATGATCCAAATCTACTAAAGTCTCTAGACTTCAAGATCTTCTACCATGTATCTCTCTCAATCAACGATCGAACTTTACTCTACCTCCTAGTTATTCGGAAGCTCTCGACTCAGATCTACGAAATTCTTCCAAAGTGTTGTCCCTCTGGACCCCTGGGTCTATTGCCATGTGTCTCATCCCAATAAACCTATAGTATTAACTCGATAATTCATAGCTTCATGTGGATTAAGAATTTCCATACTCTTGATCTCCCAGAAAACTAGTCCTCCGAACTCAATGATCCACTGACACACATCCTTACAAATGGATGGTCCTGATTCACTTTGGACTTCGGGACTTCAGGAGGCTTTTACCCTCCACAACAATAACCTGAAATGGCCGAACTTATGAATTCCAAAGGATTTCATGGATCAACGCTCGGGCAAATTACCTGGATCAAACGATTGTAGATCCTTGCACCCAGCTCCAATGGGCGAGATTTGTCCTTCTCCTCTACGTGCTCCTCCTTCCCTTTGGAATTTGATCCTATGGTCCAGATCTTCTCATGCAACTGATCCAAAAAATCCTGTACATTTCTCCTCTATCTATGGCTACATTTTCCTTCTGATTAAGGTTCTATTCAATATTGAAATGACTCAGCCTTTGGTTCTCCTTCTATAGGACCAGTGACTTGGTCTAAGTCTGTGTTGTACCTTCTGAGCTTGGAACTTGCAACAATTTTACCCCCTACACACTATGTGCTCTTCCTCCTAAGCCCATAGACACTTTCAATGTGTTCCTTCAACACTCTCCTTACTACCCTAAAGTTTTAAAGACTTTAGACATAAATATTTTCTCAAAAATCTTCCTGCACGCTCCCTGCGCTTTCTCTAAAAATTGGAACTTGAAAGGTTCCTCTCCTTTGCACACCTTGCAGAGACTCTATGCATGAATGATCTATATCTCCTGATATTTTAACTCACTCAAGATTCAAAGGGTTCAATCTCTTTTTTATGTTCAACAACCCTTGGTTGTCTATGCTCTCCCTCCTGCACTTCCCCAAAACTTCAACATTGTGTTGGTGTTGTGCACTCCTTGCACTCTTCTTCTGAGTCCTAAATTCTTAAGGCTCACTAGTTCACTCCTTGCACTTTCTCAATGCACTCCTTGTAGAGCTTCTTCCTTCAGAGTGTTCAATAACTTCGATGTGTCTTCCTAGGACAACTTTCCCTTCTGTGTTTTTGAACTATTCTAGTGTGCCCACTTGGCACACTCTTTTCTGAACTTGAAAGAGAGTTTAAGTGCACTCCTTGCACTGGGTTCACAGAGTTTTCACTAACTTTGGTGTGCACTCCTTTCACAAGCCTAAGATCCCAAAACACTCAGAAACTACAAGAAGATAATTCTTCTTAATGTTGAGAATTGAAACATATAACATTCATATAAAAACACAGTAAAACATCCAGAAACAAACATCCATCAAACATATAAATACACATAACTCATATGAAGGAAAAAAACTTTTGTATTAATATCTGAATGCTAATTACACTATGAACAAAGCTATACTGTAACATTGTCTTCAACTCTTTCTCCTCTCCTCTCTTGATCTATCTAATTCTCTCATTCATCAACTTACTAATGAATTTTGATACAATGATCTTTTTACAAAAGAGGGGCTCCTTGAGCCTTCCCTCTAGCTACCTACTCGCATTAAATTACATTCAATTGCAATTAAGAAACATCTAGTCTGAATCAGATCTAGATCCACCTATCTGTCAGCCATTAAAGGGGACTCTACCCATTACAATAACTCATCTTGTACAAAGACATGGGCTCGGCTTTCCTTGATCCTTGAAACATTTAATTACATTGAATTGCATTAAAAGTTTTAATTTAGGTTCAAAATGAGAGGGATGGTGCCTCTCTTCCCTCATAATTTGTTCCCTCCAAGTGCGCAGATGCGTTGTCTTTCTGGCACGTTTGAGGAGTTGTAGATATGATCCTACATCATACTCCCATGCTAGAAAAATCATGAGATCCTGCTCATGGATCCCCTACTTCTGAGATTGAGATCCTCTAAGATCCCAAATCTAAATTTGGAGCTATCCATATGCTCCTCTAACTTGTTGCTGATGTTGTTTCCCTATTGTGGCTACATGTTGTTCTTTGATTAGCCTCCTCTTGCTGATTGTCTCCTTTGTTGATTCCAACATAGGATTCCAAATTTATTCAATCTCTTTGTCCAACAGATCTACTGGTTGGCTCCTCTTTTGTAGTATGCCCTGCTACATATCCTATTCTTCATCCAATTCCAACTTAACCTATTGGATGGAATGAATCTGGGCTATTACCCTTTCTTCTAGGGATTCTAGATATTCACACAGATCAACAAAATCCATGTTGTCTATTGCTTTCTCCTCTGCTGCAGGTTCCAATTCTGTAGTCATCTCTTTTTCATCTCCCTTGCTGAGATTTTTGAGCAATCCTGCTGAATGCTCTTCTTTATTTTCTTGGGAAGATTATAATGTCTGCTCCTTCTCCTCCATGAAAATATTTGTTGGCTGTCTTTCCTCTACTGCAACTGCAATACATGTTCTCTCCTCGACTGGGCTGCTTGGAAATAATAATTTGATTCCCCTGTTATAGCAAGATTTGCCTCACCATTACTATCTTACACAGAGGGCCTTTTTCAATATCCCTATGCAGACTTATCAACCCCCTTTTTGATAAATCTAGAGCCAAAATTATATATATATATTCCACATATACGCTTCCTAACTGCTTTGTAAGATGCATATACGCTTGTTACTCCACTACAACTCACGTATATCAGGATTTGTAGGTCGGGTTTCCATGTCACGACAAATGATATTTGATCTTTGGCCTTCCATATACTGGAAACGTTCTGACTCAGGCCTTCAGTTTCATTCTGGAGGTTATAAGAGCACAATTTTGATCTATGGAAAAAGAGAGAGAAAGCATTCAACTTTGAGAGCAAAGTTACTCTAGAGAAATTACTTCATATTTAGTCTACATCCCTTTGTCCCTCAAGTCTAAACACAGTTTTCAGCCCCCAAGCTCTTCCCTTATTGTCAAGGGGATCACATTATCTCTTTTCTATGAGCTTGCCTTTGGTGGAGGATTGAAGTGGTGGAGACCCAGTTGGAAGGAACTTGGTTTCTTGGTTTCGAACCGTGCCGACACAGAAGTCTGTAATGTTGATACTTCTGTTGATCAATTATTAATAGAAATAATCCTTTCCTATCCTATCGATATCTTGCAAATATATTATTATTACCCATGGGCATGTTTGTAATGTTTATTAATGAATTGTGCTATCTGATGTGCTAACTCATTTTATATACTGTCACTATATACTTGCATCACTTATTTGTTGAGAACTTTTTGCAGGTGTAAAGCTTTGGGACAAAGTGCTCAATGATGGAACAACATCAAACTATTGGATCGAGGTAGGCTTCTTCCTCATATTGCACATTAGTTTATATAGCACATGTTGGAATTGAGTTGATTTCTGCAGTCATACCTGTCTGTTGTGGTTTACCCTTGGCCATAGAGAGTTTTTCCCTTGTAACATAATTGGCGACTCCACTAGGGAGAGATCTTCCTTCTAAGGGTTGAAGTATTTTTCCTTCTTACATTGCTCTTTTGCCTTTGTATTTGCTGTCATATCATAGTTGGACAGAGTCTGTTCACTCTGGGTCTCAGTTTTTAGCCTTTTAACTTTTCCTAGCCTTGTTTTAAAAGATATATGCCCTTTTTTCCCTGACAGCCGCGTGTATATGCTTGTTGTCCCACTACAAGAGGCGTATATACATCCTTTTCTCTTGAAAAGGAGCGTATACCACTTCCCCCTTGCTTTTTTGCTTGGTTTAGTGACTGCTGGGTAGGTTTTGAGGATCACTGAGCCTTCTTAGGTCTCTGTGGTACCTGTTGAGATTGTCTGGGATGACAGGAAACCTTTTTGGAGTTGAATTTTTGGGCGACATCTTTCTCTTTGTTTTCCATTTTTGATTTGTCCTTGGTAGTTCGGCTGTCTGCTTAACTGCTTGGTATTCTGCTCGAGTGATTGTTTTTATACACAATAGAAGTTATATATCGAGTCTCTTATCAGTCCATGCATTTTCTTTTTAAATACATTGAAAATACAAAAAATAGCATTTTTCATTGGTTGGTATTTTTGTCTTTGAACTTTTGTCATTAGCTTAGCACATTTAGCAAAAGATTGCATTTTACTTCTGAGTTGTAGAGTTAAAATTGAAGATTTCACTGTTTTGTTTACCATATCATTCACTGAAAAGTTAAAGTTAGTCTTTGCATTATATCTATTTTTATTTTCTTGTAGAGTCATAACACCATGAGTTTCATTTCCATACCTCTTTCAGTAATCACGACCAATAAAATTTACGCTTTAAACTAAAATTGATTAGTCATGATTTTATTTTTTACGGTGCACAAACTAGCCTTGGATTTAGTGCCTTGGAATAGGATTTTGTGAGTAAACTTATCCAAGGCAATTAAATCAACTTATGTGTCTGAGACAGGGAGTTGAGAAATCCATTGTATAATTGGTAATATCAAGAGGTTCCGCTCACACCGGAGTTAATCACGAGGTCACGTGAAGTTAGTTGATGGGATAACCCATGGATACTCATCTAGCATCAAATTTATTTCTATGGATTTATTCTTATTTGGGGATCTTGCTAGTGCCCATACCTCTGTGAGAGGCTGTGCTTTGCCTATGCATCGGTTATACAATGGTTTATTAGTTTATTGACTTAGGTTTCTCATAGGTTACTTGCAGGGGTTATTCTTCTTGTATCCTGAGTCAGATAGGGGTTGGAAAACACACAACCTTTATGGAGGATTACCTTTTCGGGGGGGTCTGACCGACTAGTTGTTAAGCCTACGAGGGCCCTTATAAATGATTATGTTACCTCCAAACTTTAGCAGGGAGTCTCAGGTCCCTCTTGGATGAGGCATACCTTCTTTAGCGAGGGAGGCCACTCAACCACTTTAACCTGTTTGCATGCATATTGGTCATTTGAAGTTTTGGTATGATCTTTGATTACTAGTTTGCCTTAGGATATATTTTTATTTGTTGAGAGTTGTTATCACTGAAATTTCGTCTGCACATGGCGACAAGAACTCCACATCATCTGCACACAGCGACAAGAACTCTACATCATCAACACAACAATGAAGTCATTCATGGCACTGTTCATAGCATTCCAGAAGGGTCAGAAACTATACAAAAATTGAAAGACACTTCACATCAGTAAGGTGCGCGCGTATGCGCGGGATAATAATGTGTT
>JZKD02S1391951.1:61585-86101 GCA_000966675.3 Picea glauca
CACCTAGTCTAGTCTCTCAGGCAGTTATGGGAGTGAACTGCCACCTAGCTGAGTTAACTAGTCAACTAGTCTTTAGTTAACTGACTAAACAAAGAGTAGTGAGTTGGTGATGATCTCAATGTTTCATGGTGACAAAACCAATGCAACATCTAAACTCAACTCAACTAGTCAAATTGAAGTGTCAATTGAAAGAGAATATTCTCCTGGCGCAGTATTCTCCCCTAAAATATAGGAGACTAGATAATGACTAATTATGACTAATAAACAAGGCATAAACTCAGGAAAAATAAATTATAGGTGTGTGTGAAGTAACTCCAACACCATACCCCCAACCTTTCTTTTAGAATGGTTTTTAAAATCCTTACATGCTCCTATTTCAAAGGACGTTGCTACTTCCGGGGTCTTCAGCAAGGAAGAGACCATTTTTAGAGCCCAACAATTCGATTTTATCTATGCTCAGTCTGGGATGTTATACCACCTTCTTCCCGACGCACCATGATCGACTCATGATCCTAGAAAGGGTCCTGGGCCCCATTTTGATGGCATTGTAGGGTCCACCAATGTAAATTCTGCAGACTCGACAACGAAGTCTGCCGGAGGGCCAGCTTCATCTAGATCCTCCAAACCCACCCAATCGGCGATGTACATTTCGTGTAGTCGTCAAAAAACCAAAATGGTGACCAACAACCAGATGATGATAAACGGAAAGGTCAAAATAATCATAGAGGTGGGAAGAGTAAACCCAAGGATAAGAATAATAATGGAAAAAAGAACGATAATGCTGGAGAGGGAACGAAAGAAAAGCGCAAGGTTAAGTTTCCTTGTAAACTTTGTACAGATGATCACCTTACACACTTATGCCCCAAACTTGTGGAAGCTGCAAGGATTTTAAATCTTCTACCCACTATTCTAGCGAATCCTTTTCCTCACAACCAACAATTAGCATCGATTACTTCGAACGTCAGAAATGCATCTGGTGGGAGTCAAAACCCACCATCGCAAGATGGCGACCATGTTTGTATCAATATGCTCAGCGCAAAAATCGATATAGACACTCGCTCTAGAGATTACAACTCTTCAAAAGATAGAACCAGCCTAGAAGCTCCTCCTCCACCCCCAGAGACGAATTTATAGATCGAAAAACTAGAGCCACCACCTCATAGTCCAAAAGGAGTATTCAAGCACTCTACCCATAACCCTAATGCTAAAGCTTCCCATAATTACTCTATCATTGAGGATCTGGGCCAAACACCTTGTGTGATGTCTACTTTGGAGGTACTCTATATGTGTCCATCGGAGAGGAATTCCTTACTCTTTTCCTTAGGATCTCTTGAACCCAGTGGCTCAAAGATCATCAAGTTCGATGTCACGGACATCAAGCCTCGCTTACCCTACCATGTGGCTTTCCAAATCCACGTAGAGTATTCTAAATATACCATAAAACGAGTGGTCATTGATGAAGGTGATACCACTTGCGTGATGTCCTAAGCCTGTTGGAAAGCCATCGGGTCTCCAACCCTTTCAAAGTCGTTGACCATGTTGACCACATTCGATGGTCATTCCTTCCGCCCTCATGGTATTCTCCCCACATTTCCGGTCTAGTTAGGTGGGAATATGGTAGAATTTGAAGTAGAGGTAGTTGATGCACCTATCAATTATAACTTGTTACTAGGTTGCAATTGGACTTACGCTATGGTTTCCATCGTATTGTCCATTTTCCACATGCATTGTTTTCCTCATCAAGGGGAGATTGTGATGATCGACCAGTTATCCTTTGTGTAATCTAGCCCAAATGCATCTATTGGACCGTCGAACCCTATGATCGACAATTCTCAGTTGACAACTGAGAATATCGGTGTCAGAATGTATTCTTCCCTCATGGGTACTTTTGACTTCTTAGCACCGATTCACCACATTTACAGCATGTCCAGTATGCCCAATTTAGTAGAGAGGTCCATCCCTTTCCTCACTTTTTATTTTAGTGACCCTTGGACCCTACCTTCTCCGACTTCATCAATTGAAGGTCAGTCACATGCTGGCATGGCTATGCCACTATCAGAAGCAAATATTTCATATCAAGATATCCTTGACTCTTCTGTCGATCCCAATCCTATTCCCTCGCAGACGGTCGAGGAGGATCCAGTTCTCAGGCCCGTGTGGGCCACTTAGTTATCTTGTTCACATGATTTATTGGATGGGACTTTTTATTCGGATAAATCCATCCCTAAAAACATGATTGTTTCTGAGAGACCTTGGGATGATATGCATCATCGATCTTATTTTCTTCCAAGTCTTGAAAAAATTGAGCAAGATGATTTTAGATCTACCCTGAGTGAGATAGTCGGTCATGCCATAATTCCACTTTATACACATGGCATTTACGACGAAGGGAATATGGCGAGTATTTCTCCCACTGTCCAGATTCATATCTCTCATACCCCTGGTAAGATTGAAAATGTAAATATAGGTGTAGATTGTTTTCCATAAGAGATTATGATCTACACCAACCTCTTCAAATAATTTTGAGACGTATTCACTTGGTCATATGAAGAAATGCCAAGGATCGACCCCCATATTGTCGAACATGAGATTAGGACTTACCTGGATGCTAAACCCATTCGACAACGTCTTAGAGTTGTTAATCCTAGGAATGCCCCCGCTATTAAGGCAGAGGTAGAGAAGCTACTTAATGTTGACTTTATCTACCTGGTTCCCTTGACCAAATGGGTATCCAACCCCATTCCCGAGAATAAAAAGAAAGGAACCATTTGTGTGTGTATGGACTTTCATGACCTGAAGAATGCCTATCCTAAAGATAACTTCTCCATGACTTTAATTGATCAGATTCTCAATGAGTGTGTGGGGAGTGAAATATTTTCTTTTATGGATGGATTTTCAGGCTATAACCCAATCCAAATCAAACCCAAAGACCAACATAAGACGACATTCATATGTCCTTGGGGCACGTTTGCATACCGGAAAATGCCTTTCAGCCTGAAAAACACCAAAGAAACCTTCCAACGAGCCATGACTTTCTCTTTTCATGATCTCAAACACATAGTCGAAGCTTACCTCGATGATCTTGATGCTCACTCTCGCAAGAGAATGGATCATGCTACGCACCTTCGACTAGTTTTTGAAATATGTCGCTACTATGGAATCCAAATCAACCCTCATAAATGCATATTTTGCGTTAGATTTGGCCATCTCTTAGGATTCTTAGTCTCTGAGACAAGGATCATGGTAGATCCACTTAAGGTTGAGGAAATTCTTCAGTTGCCTCCCCCGTGCACGATTAGACAACTTCAAGGTTTACAGGGGAAATCCAACTTTTTGTGTTGGTTTATTGTGAATTATGCCAATATCACTAAAGGTTTCATGCACCTATTGAATAAAGACACCCCATTTATCTGGGATGAGTGAGCCCAACAGTATTTTGACGCTTTAAAGAAAGCCTTGGTATCGACCCCTCTACTGAAATCTCCTGATTATAGTAGAGGTTACTTGTTATATATTGTCACGTCTAAAGAGACCATTGGTATGGTTCTAGTTTAGGAGGATCATGAGCTCCATGAGTAGGTCATCTACTATCTCAGTCAAAATTTAGTCGGTCCTGAATGAAATTACTCACACGTTGAAAAGCTAGCTTTGGTTGCTGTCCACGTAGTCCAACGTTTATGACACTATATATTTCTTTGAAAAAGTACTGTGGTTGCCGATGTTAATCAATTTCAATACGTCCTTACTAGACGTATCATAGGTGAAAAATATAATAAATAGATTATCATCCTACAAGAATTTGATCTCGACTTTGCTTCGGCCAAGTCCAAGAAATCACTAGTTTTTGCAGAGTTAATATTTGATTTCCCACGATTAGATGAAGATGTTATTCATGGCGATTCATTCGCATATGAACACATTTTCCTTGTCTCGTCGTCTGACCCATGGTATGGAGATATTGTTTTATATCTTCAAACCTTGAAGTTCGCTCAACATATCTCGCGAGATGATCGACGATGTGTTAGATACCAAGATAAAAAGTATACAATCGTCGGAGACACTTTGTATCATCATGGAATAGATAGCATCTTACGTCGTTACTTAACTCATGAAGAAGCTGAGTTAGTACTTAATGATTTCCACAAAGGGGCTTGTGGCGATCATCTATTTGGGCTTGTGACAACCCAAAAAATCTTGTGAGCCAGTTACTTCTAGCCCACCATCTTTAAAGATTATATTGAAGTGGTTAAGAAGTGTCACCCCTGCCAGGTGTTCACTCAAAAAATGCGCTCGCACCTAGCCCCTCTCCACCTAGTCAATATCATCGGTCCCTTCACTAAGTGGGGAGTAGATTTCATTGATTGCAACCCAACTTCAGCTGGGGGGCATCAACACATTATCGTGGATGTTGAATACTTAACCAAGTGGGACGAAGCCATTCTTACCATGAAATCCGATGGGAAGACTATAATTTTTTTTGTATTCAACCAAATTATCGCCGGGTTCTGTATCCCGAGTGAGATTGTCATTGATCATGGCAGTCATTTTCAAAATGAAATGATGATAGAACTAGCATCTAAGCTGGGGTTTAAACATGATCACTTGTCGCCTTATTACCCCCAGGAAAATGGGCAAGTAGAGGTCGTCAATAAGTCTCTCAAGACCATTTTTCAAAAAACTGTCAGTCGGAGCAATTCCAACTGGCACATCATGTTATATCCCGCACTTTGGGCATACCGAACCTCGGTTAAGACTACCACCAGTTTTTCTCTATTTCAGTTAGTACACGGTGTGGAGTCGATACTTCCCATTGAATGCAAAATCCCTTCTCTCAAATTGGCATTTGAGCTCCTACCTGACACTTCGGATTTAGAGTGACGCCTTGTACACCTAGAGAGTCTTGATGAGCAACGTCGGGATGCCTTTATGGCTATCAAGGCAAACAAGAAACATGCCAAAGTTTAGTACAATAAGTCCGTCTGTCCCTGGTTGTATGTTGAGGGTGACTTGGTCTTCATGTATGACCAAACCAAAGAACCTCTAGGGGCAGGCAAGTTTAAACCCATGTGGCACAGTCCTTATAGTGTGCGACGTGTTCTAGAAAAAGGAGCCTACGAGCTGGAAGATTATGAAGGGAATAAATTGGTTGAGCCTAGAAATGGGCTCTACTAAAATAAAAAATTACGCTTGAGCCCTAGGCTTCGGCGAAACCCTTTGTATACTAATGTAAATTTAGTGTATATACACCTTTTCCCATTTTTTGTATTTGGCTTTCTTATCGAGTTTTCCATTTTGTTGGTAGATTGTTGGCAGTCGTTTCACATTTTTATCTTTTCCTTACAAGATGCCCACATAAGGGTTTTTGAAACCTTAATTCTCATCGCAATCTTTTAGATAAAACGACACTATTATTTTGCGCATTCACACACCTGCCTTTCATTTTCATTTTCACGACTCCAAGCATGAAAACCTTGAGTTGGAAGTCACGTCGATGGCATTGAAATCGTCACTGGATTATTATGAATACTCTTGTTCATGTGGTCATTTCACCTCTAATGGTTATACATGTGTCAAAACACCAAACCTTTATTCACATTGTATTTTTGTTGACATGATTTCAATTTATAAATTCATAATGCAATCATTTTTGGTTTTTTTGATTAGATCCTTGATACAATGGTGGTTTGATGTTTCATTGTCTTTGATAAAATTTCTTGGTGCAATGGTTTCATAGAATGCGTACATTTTATGATCGAATCCTTGGTGCTATATTCAAAATGTTGTTTTGTTTTAAATTATACAAACACTATTGTTTGTGCAAATATTCAGGTCGACTTGTCGTGGTTTTTAATGGTTATTTGTTTGGTATATCATTTACATTGCTTTTAACACACACCAATAGTAATTTGAATCACCATAGCGTCGTCGGTTGTACATTTCGATATGAATGTTTTGCATGGGTTCGTTTCGTTCCACCACCCTCACACACTTAGGCATTAATGCCTGCCTTGTATCTCGAGCTACCTTTGTTTGTTTTGGGGAAGCCTTTGAGCATTTGGTCCTGTGTATACCCTGTCTAACCCCCTCACCATTTACCCCGATTGTGTGCTCTCTCCTATGGCCCCTGTAGTGCGCATAGAACCTAATGGAATCCAAACGCTGCTTTTATTTGACAATGCTCATGAGGACCTGGAGAATAATGGCTAGTTAGTTTTCATCCAAAATTTTGAGGGTTTCAACCTTGCGGTCGTCCAACAGTTTTCCCTCACATTCGATGGATGTAGGGCCAAGGTTGGAGACATCTAGCTTGAACTGAACAAATAATTCCTTAGTTCAGCCACGGGTTTACCAGCTAAAGGGCAGAGGTGGTTTAAGAATTCGAAGGTGGACGAAGTGCCATGGCCGCTCCTGGTCACATCGAGGAAAATTGTTAGTTGTGACAGAGGTATGCCAGTCACTGCCCTTAAGTCCAGGTGGCATGATTTATTAGCCATTATTAAGCAATTCGTGACTTGCGAAGGTCGTTATGGTTTAGTGTTTCTTTACCATCTCTGGTTGCTTGTGAATTTCATAGACTTCCCTTTGAATATGCCTCACTACCTCCTACGAAGTCTGTATAAAATGTCTAAACGATTTAAGAGGGATAAGGATGATTCTAGCCTCTTCCATCACTGCTTGATCAAAATCATTATTGTGCATCATTTGAGGATGAGTGGTGATTGTTGGCAAGCCTTCCTATTAAGGAATGGCTTTGCCACTCCTGAATGTAGTCAAGTGGACAAGACCGTGGTCACCGAGACCCTTGTTGGGCCTCCCGTGCCACCTCCTACCCTCCTACCCACTGTCAAACCCTCAACCTGCCCCAACATTGACCTACCCAACACCGTACCGGACCCATGTTCGAAAGAGAATACTAATATTGTTAAGAGGCCTCTAAGGAAGAAGGGCAAGGGAAATACCGATACCAACATCAAGGGAAATAAAGTTGCACATTGGATATCTAGGTGTGCTCGAAACAAGCCCAAACAAAACACAGACCAGTAGCCTATTATTTTGAGCGAGGATTCAGACTCTGCGATTGAACACTTTTTGGCCGAGGACTACCCATATTCACATGGCCTCTGTTCTGTTGAACCCTATGACTACGTATCCAACCTCCCACCGCGCCTCAAGGATGACCCTAACTTCCTGGGAATTAAGTTTGACAGTGGAACCCCTGGTAATTTAAAAGAACCCCTACCTGTAGTGGCTCAGCCCGATCAACCACAGTGTACTCAATGCAATTCTTGGCTTGAATGTTACTACCCAGATGTTCCTCTGTTGCAATCCAGAATTAAATCCTTGGAGGAACGGGTTACTGTGTTGTCAACGAAAAATGATAGGCTGCAAGCCAACGATGAGAGACAAAAGACCACAGGTTCTATCGTCTTCAGAAATGTTGAGGCAGCTACTGCCTTTGTTAACTCAAAGTTATCCTGACCGAATCGTTTTCCTACAGCCCAGGTATGTTGTTTCAACATTGATTTTTGAAATGATTTGATTTGAATTAGCTTACCCGATTGTGTTTGGTCCAAATTAGTTATGTTTTGTTTGAATAGATTCATAAATGATTCTGTTATTTTCGAATTACCAAGAATGATTTCGTTTTGAATTGTGTTTGCATTGAATCAGTACAAAAGATTTGTTTGCTAAAATCGAATATAGCTCTGTTTTGATTGAACCGATTTAATACGATTTTGTTGTTCTTGAATTAGTATAAATGATTGAATTGGCTCTGAGTTAGTTTGATATAGTTCTGTTAGTTTTGAATTAAAAAATGAATCTGTTAGTTTTGTATTGATTCAACAACGATTTTGTTAGTTTTGAAATGACATAAACGATTGTGTTTGTGTTAAATGAGTACAAAAGATTTGTTTGCTAAATCGATTATAGTCTATTTCGATTGAAATTGATTCAAAAACGATTTCGTTGGTTTTGAATTGTCAAAACGATTCTGTCTATTTTGAATTGGTAATAAAAAAGTTGTTTGACAGATCGCATGCATCCCTATTAACATTCGATTAATTCAATATGATTTCATTTATTTTGAATTGGGATAAAAGATTTGGTTTGTTTTACCAAGAATGATCTGCTTATTTTGAATTACTAATTAAGAGTTGTTTGATTCACTGTATACATTCTTGTTATTATTTGGAATCATTTAAAACGATTTTGTTTGTAAATATGACCAGCTACAGAATCAGGAGATTTTGTAGCTAGTCATAAAATTTGGATTTTGTTGATTTTACAATTAAAACATTATCTAAGATTGTTTACTTTTGCCTATCTACAGGTACATATGAATTTCAATGGGGATTGGATCTGTTGTGGTAGTTTAGAACATACTTTTTGTTACATAGTTTTGTTTCAAGTTGTTAGTCTTAGGCAGAAATAGGAATCTGTTAGATTGTTCCCATATTTTTTGTGAACAGTTTTGATACTTTCCACAGGGGATGTTTCACCCTGTGGCCTTTATGTACTCATTATTTTTTGTAAATGACCCATCACTGTTGGGAGAACAAATACTATGGTCTTATGATTATACAGACTCGAATGGAAGTGGATGCTTTGTAACAACTTTAACTTTCAATTTATCATACTTTCGTTCAAGTTTTGTGCATTTTAATTTGTTATCAAATTATTGACTACTTTAGATATCAAGATTTGTTACAGATTGATGCGTTATGATTTAAATTTTGTCCATATATGATGTATCTCATTTTACGCACAACAATTACTCTGTTTTAATTTAATTAACAGAAGGTTTATCTTCTTTGTTAAGTGAACAGTTATGTACAATTCTTCACACTGGGATTTATCTAAATGTGATGATTTGGAGATTATAAGATTGTTGTTGTTTTATGTCTTGTTTTTTATGTCATTCGTATTCAAAAAAACATTGCTGCTTCCTGTTTACAAGAAGCTTGTGAAAAATCTGGTGCAGATTTTTCCCATCAAACAGCGGAATCAGATACTGTGCACGGGGCAAATTGGAAAGCGTTACTACAGGTTAGTCTGTTAGTGTTATTTAATTAGTTTAGTTAATATATAAATTTTTGTAATCTGAACACGTTTCATTGTTCATCTATATAGTTCAGATTTACAGTTAGGATTGTTATGTTATTGTTATGCTTAGATAGTTGTCATTTTATTTCTGTCTCATAAAAATTATAAAAATCCAAAAATAATAGTTTTGCTGTCATAGGACAGTTCACAAATGATTTTTGCAGGTTTTCAATTTAAAATATGTAATCTGTAAATACTATACATATGTAATTGAGATTAAATTTTGTTGATAGCTGAACATTTAAATAAGTAGAATCATTGTTTTATGATATTAGTTAGTAAACTGTATATATATGTTTTAAATTTGTATATAGTTTGTTGTAGTTATTCTTTTTCACTTAGATTAGTTTCTTTAGTTTAGTTTTTCTTTCATTTTCTTAGGACTTAGATCGGCCAACGGAGTCGCTAAACTCGTCGGGGTGGATCATTCCAAACGACTTGGGTTATTTAGACAACCTCGGACCAGACTCACTCCTCCAGTTGACGAGCGTTCAATTTCGCTCGTCAACAAATGACACTAGAAGGAGGGCCTGAAAATTATTAATGGCATGAGGCGGTCGTAAGACTCCTCCACCACCCAACCGCTCACCTGTAGTGACAAGAATTCATTCAAACGAAAACATCGTCCCTCAAACAAAAACCACATCAAACGACGATCTACGGATCACAGTTGAACCAGTAACCCCAAATCCTACAGGTGGTGACATACAAGAGATTGTTCGCCAATCTCTCTTAAGAACACATAGTGCCTTCACCCATTTGAGGCAACCAAATCAACCTTTGGACCAACCATTAGATTTCTCTGATATCGGAGAACAACTTGGAGGCACTAACCTCAGTTTAAACCCTACAGATCCAATCCTCACTGCTGCTGCAGGAGGATCTAGAATACCACCCTCACCACCTCCATCACCTCCTTCTTCTTCTGGAGAAGACTCCTCTAACGAAGGCAGTTCCTCTTCTCAGCCTTCCACACCGCCTACACCAATGGCCAACCAGACAATTCCTGCCAGAACCTGGCTCGACCAGGATGCAGTAGCCGTACCTGGGCCTCAACATCTCTTACCCAAACATCCAGAGAAGTGGCTCCCCAAGTTTGACACTGACTTTAAACAGATCGCCGAAGATCACATTAAAAAGTTTATGTTATCCATTAGACTCCATAATGTCAAGCATGAAGACGTAGTCTGTAGGTTGTTCCCCTATACTTTCGAGGGCAATGCCTCTACCTGGTACTTTTCCCAACAACCCCATACCATTGTGTCTTGGGAGAAGTTTGAATCCTGCTTTCTTGAGAATTTTGGAGATGATAAGTCCCCAGAAGTTATAGTCATGGAGCTTTCTAGTTTAAGAATGAAGCCCAAAGAGAAAATCAAAGAATTTAACCAAAGATTCTTAACACTAAAGAACTGAATCCCTACGGACTCGATGCCTGCCGAGAATCTTATCATAGCATACTATACTAAAGCCTTGCATCAAAGTATAGCCATTTGGGTAAAACGATCTAAGAAAGACATGTTGTTAGAGGCCTTCAAAGAGGCCAGCCAGTTTGAAAAAGACATCCTTAGTTTAAAAGAAACTACTAATAATTAAACAGAAACTAGTTCATCTTCCAAAAAGAAAATCGAAATCCTCCCTAGACCTACTCAAAGTAAAACACAACCTGAAAGCTCGGATTTAGAAAAATTAACAAAAGTCGTTCAAAAACTGTCAAATCAATTTATAGATTTGAAAAGGACGGTCGAAGAAGCTTCTTCAAGCAAAGGGCCTTACAAACCCCCATTCAGGAAGCCTTTTCCCACCAACCGACCTAATCCAAATACCGAGGGCCTAAATCTAGAAAGTCTGCAATTCGCCCTTCAAACAATTCTAGAAGCCCAGGATAACTTGATACCTCCTAAACTCCCCGAGGAATTAGTTGAAAAAGAGACAGTTGAAGAAGAATAATCTTCTCCGAACATTTTTGGACACTTCTCGGATAGCATTTTTCAATCTAATTTCGAGACAGTTCATCCCTACAATACTAGGAATAAGACAACAAACAAACCTTCTTCGGAAAACACTATGACTTTGCCTCCAAAACAATCTAAACCAACTGAGACTAAACAGAGTCATGTAAACCCCAACGTAGATTATGATTTAGTTGAAGATCTAAAAAAGTTAAGGGCTAACCTTTCTGTTTATGAATTATTGAAATTTCCATTTCTGCTACAAAAAATGTTACAGAATATCGCCGAGAATAGCAAAAACGGTAATCCAAGCAGTAACAAGGTTGCTCAGAACAAAGTTCCTCAGAAGACTTCCACTAAGAATAATTCTGATCTTCATGAGAAGGGAAGCCTTCCTATAAATAATGTAACAAATGTAGATAACTTATCTTTAGAGGCTGTGAGTAAAAATCCACAAGCTTCCACCATCAACACTCGCAGAAATGTACCTCCATTCTTGTTAACTTTCGAAATCTTTAATAGAAACGTGCACAATTGTATGGTAGATTCAGAAGCATCATCCAATGTAATGCCATGGTCTATTTGTCAAAAGATTAATGCTGAAGTTGAACCATCTACATTAAAAATCATCCAACTTGATCGAACTAGTGTTAAAGTTATAGGCGAATTAAGGAATGTGCTTATAAGATTATCGTCTAACCCCAAAGTTCATCAAGTGATTGATATTATTGTTGTGGATATTCCAGAAGTGTATGGTCTATTTTTAAGCAGGGACTGGTCTAAGCAGCTACACGGCTACTTCGCGACGGATTGGTCTCACCTGTGGCTGCCTGAGAACGGTAAGCCCAACAAAATCAAGGTAAATCGTGAACGCTACCTTAAGTTCACGGTCACAGATTTAAATGATCCCAATGAACCATTTACACCTTTTGTCGATTCACCCGAAATACAAGGGATGGATACCTTTTTCGGCAATTTCATGACCAAGACTTCAACTATCACTAACATGGAACAATAGTCCGAGATTGTAGCATATGTGCAGCCAGCAGCTTGCACACAATGGTCTCATGCACTCGATAAAAATCAAATTTGGTCTCTTTACTTTGACGGGTCAAAGTCCAAGGAAGGAGCTGGTGCGGGCTGCGTTATTATTGATCTGGCAGGTAACAAAACCCTGATTGCATGTAGGCTAGAATTTGAATGTACTAATAACACAGCAGAATATGAGGCTTTATTGCAGGGCCTCAGAAAATCTTTAGATATGAACATTCAAAAGTTGATTGTCTTTGGTGATTCATAAATCGTGGTTAGAGAGGTAAGAGATTCTATCCACTGTCTGTCTCCGCATCTTAAAAGCTACCAATCCAAGGTATGGAATTTAATGAATAAGTTTTATGCTTTCAATATAAATTCTATTCCTAGATTGAATAATTTTGAAGCTGATCTATTAGCTAATGTAGCTTCCAAAATCTTTCCTACAAAAGGCTTGTCCCTGAATGCATTCTCCATCGAATTGTTGTTCAGGCCATCCGTTCCCAACAACATCACAAATTGGAGAGTCTTCGACGACGATCAACAGATTATTAGCTTCCTGCATATGGAAGAAACTTTCCAAGGTGCAGTGATTGACGAACGCACTCATGATGACAATATGTGCGATTTCACGATAATACCAGATCCGAGATCTCCTGAATCTTCATCGGACATGGTAAATTCGATCCCTAAATCTGTAGTTAGATTAGAGAAATTTTACGATCTTCAAGACAAATTCAAAAAATCGGTCAACTATAAAACCAATAGTTCCTCGTTATCGTATGAAAAAGTAAACTTGGGAACTAATGACAATCCACAGTGCATTAATTTAGGGGTGGGGTGTTATGAACAGGAGAAAGCCACATTTATTAAATTGTTTAAAGAATTCAAAGATGTTTTTGCATGGACATATGATGACCTTAAAACTTTTGACCCTAACATCATACAACACGTCATTCCTATGAAACCCCAAACCTTGCTGTTTCAACAAAAGTTAAGAAAAATGCACCCTAAACTCGAACCGACCGTCAAAAAAGAATTAAATAAACTCTTGAATGCTAAGATAATTTTCCCATTTAGGCACATGCAATGGGTTTCTAACCTTGTCCCTGTTCGGAAGAAGAGTGGGGAAATCCGACTATGTGTCGATTTCTAAAACCTTAATTGAGCGTCTGATAAAGACAACTACCCTATCCCACCCATGGAACAGATCCTTCAACAGATATCTGGTTCTGAAAGACTATTCTTATTGGACAGATTTTCAGGGTACAACCAAGTCCTGATGTCTCCTCCAGACCAACTTAAAACTACCTTCCGCACTCCATGGGGCACCTATGCTTATAGGAAAATGCCCTTTGGACTGATTAATGCCGGTGCCACTTTCCAGAGAGAGATGGACATCTCTTTCCAAGGCTTAATCAATTAATCCGTCGTATTTTACTTAGATGATGTTACTATATTTTCCAAAAACAAAACTGATCATCTAGCTCATTTAAGAGTCGTTCTACAACGATGTCGTAAGTACAACATTTCCTTAAATCCTAAAAAATCTATCTTCGCAGTAGAACAAGGTAATCTCTTAGGATTTATTGTGTCAATCAAAGGGATGATTGTCGAACCTGAAAGGACTCAATTCATATCGAAACTTCCCCCTCCCTCATCCAAAAAGTCTATGCAGTCTTTCTTAGGCCAGATAAACTTTGTCAAGAGATTCGTCCCCAGTTTCTCCGAAATGGTGAGACCTTTACAGAATTTAATTAAGAAAGACGCACAATATCATTGGGGACCCTTAGAGAACTAAGATTTTAATTCAATAAAAAAGGCCATAATAGATGCTCCTTCTCTCATGAGCCCTGACTTTTCGCAAGACTTCACGCTCTACACATTTGCTTCTGACCGCTCTTATGCTATTGTCCTAACTCAAAAGAACACTGAAAACAATGAAGTACCCATTGCCTTTATGAGTTCTACTTTCAAAGGCGTGGAAATTAATTACCCAGCATTAGATCAGCAAGACTACGATGTTTTTAAAGAAGTCAAGCACTTCCGATCTTATCTTTTGAAATCTAGGACGAAAATTATTGTCCCTTACCCAGCCGTCAGAAATCTGTTAGTGCAGAAAGAACTAGGTGAAAAGAGGGCGAAATGGGTTACCTCTTTACAAGAGTATGACATAGAAATCACCCCACCTCAAATAGTAAGAGGCCAAGGGTTATGCAAGTTAGTTTCTGACTTAGCAGCAGGATAGCAAGAAGAAAATGATATGTCAAACCCAGGATAGCACAATCAAAATTCAATCTGTTGTGTACAAAACTTTGTTAGTCCCTGGTATGACGATATAAAATTATATCTTGAACATGGTTCAGCCCCCCATCACCTAGATCCCACTAAAATAAGAGTGTTAAGATTAAAATCTTCCTCCTTTCATCTAATTAATGGTATTCTATTTCGTCAAAATTTTGATGGAGTACTAATGCACTGTCTAGAGAAAGATGATGCAGAAAAGGTCTTACTAGAATTGCATGCAGGAGAAGCTGGTGGGCATTTTGGTGGGGATACCACTGCCCATAAAGTTTCAAGAGCTAGTTATTACTGGCCTACACTCTTTATAGATGCCCATGCCTTATGTTGCAAGTGTATTATTTGTCAAAAAGCATCAGGGCAGTTACAGAAACCAACCTTTCATTTGCAACCTGTTTCAGTAGACTCCCGTTTTCAACAGTGGGGCCTTGATATTATAGGTCCAATCAATATTCCATCCTCACAGTAGTATAATTTTATCACAACAACCAAGGATTACCTTACCAGGTGGTCTGAAGCTGCCGCATTAAGAACTGTGAATACCAGTCAGGTAATTGCCTTTTTAAATTCAAATATTATTACTCATTTTGGTATCCCTGACTTTTTAGTATTCAATAACGCTTCTTATTTTTCGTCTCTTGAGATGAGCAAGTTCACTCTAGAAAAAGGAATTAAATTGAAGTATTTTTCCAGCTATTACCCCCAAGGCAATGGATTGGCATAATCAACTAATAAGAATCTGATTAAAATCATCAAGAGAACGGTATCTGAAAATCACAAAAAATGGCATAATGCACTATTAAACGCAATCTGGGCTGATAGGGTAACACCGAAAACTGTTGTAGGTAACTCTCCCTTCTTTCTCATCTATGGAAGAGAAGCAATTCTTCCACCACATATTCTTCTTCCCTCACTACAACGTTCACAGAAAATACAAGAAGAAGATTGCCCCCCTTTGGAGAATCGAATTAACTCTTTAATGAAACTAAAAGAGGTAAGAGCCCAAGCAAAACATAAGTTAAATCAACATCAACTAGTGTTCAAAAGCTGGTTTGATGCCAAATCTTCCTCTGATAGGAACTTCGAAGTAGGTGACCTTGTCTTGAAATGGGACAAACCGCATGAGGGAAAGGGAGAGCATACGAAGTTTCAGAACTTATGGCTAGGACCGTTTTTAATTGCTGAGAAATTGGGTCCCAGCTCTTTCTAATTACAGAATCTAGAGGGACAACCAGATACCTATCCGGTGAATGGCCAAGCTCTGAAAAGATATTTCGCTTGATGACAACCCTGTATATACTGTGTAAATATTTTTCTTTTGTTTGCTTTTCTTTTACTGTTTTGGTTTTGATTTTTCCCCTTACGCTTATCAGTTTTTGCTTTTTGGAAATACACATACCTACATTATGAACTGTTCAGACAAAGAAAACAGGAAATTCTTCCTATGAAATGACTGTTGAAAATTTGTCTAAACATCTACTGTGATACGCTTTTGAAATTTACTGCCATGTTGAGAAAAGACTGTTGTTTGAAAGAAGTTTATTGATTTCAATCTGTAAGTAAAGCTTGTCACGATCATCCATTATCTTCTTACGTTGTCCCTGTTCCTTAAGGGAATACCTCAAAAGATGTCTCCCTACTTTTGAAGGGCGGTTTTGCAAACAAACCATCTTTGAATCTTAATGAAGGATAGCTTTAAAAAATTCTTTCAAGGTCTGTAAAAAATATGTCAAAAATATCATAATTTTCAGCGTCACCCCGCTTAATTATATATCTTTAAAAACCAAATAAATCATTAAAAGAGCTGTGGGAAGTGCTTGTAAACCCACCGGGATACTGAACAGGTCTACTGGCAGTGGGTAAATGCATGCATGACGCCAAGACAACTTCGTCGGGGTACTAAACAAGCCCGCTGGCAGCGAAGCAATGTCGGGTATATGAAAATTCGTAAGTATGAAATATCTTGATCTTAAAATGTCCTTTATTCTGATCTGGAACTTCTTGGCAGGATATGAATATTAGAGTGGGTTAAATGGAAACCCTGTTGAGGCTATGAATGCCTGCTGGAAGCAGTGACTCTGTCAACAGTATTGGATATTTATCTTTAATATCATGACTCGCTTGTCTTAAGACTGTTATCAGTTTTCATCTTTTAAGCACAACTGGAATATTTGGTTAATGATGATGTTTAAACAATTTTTTGGTTGTTTTTGAGTTAGAATTATTCTCATATCATAATCTGGATTTGTTCTTTTGGTAGAGACAACTGCTTCTACCAGTGTGTCACCATTGTTGGCAGTCGTTTCACATTTTTATCTTTTCCTTACAAGCTGCCCACATAAGGGTTTTTGAACCCTTAATTCTCATTGAAATCTTTTAGATAAAAAGACACTATTATTTTGTGCATTCACACACCTGCCTTTCATTTTCATTTTCATGACTGCAAGCGTGAAAACCTTGAGTTGGAAGTCACGTCGATGGTATTGAAATTGTCACTGGATTATTATGAATACTCTTGTTCATGTGGTCATTTCACCTTTAATGGTTATACATGTGTCAAAACACCAAACCTTTATTCACATTGTATTTGTGTTGACATGGTTTCAATTTATAAATTCATGATGCAATCATTTTTAGTGTTTTTGATTAGATCCTTGATACAATGGTGGTTTGATGTTTTATTGTCTTTGATCAAATTTCTTGGTGCAATGGTTTCATAGAACGCATACATTTTATGATCGAATCCTTGGTGTTATATTCGAAATGTTGTTTTGTTTTAAATTATACAAACACTATTGTTTGTGCAAATATTCAGGTCGACTTGTCGTGGTTTTCAATGGTTATTTGTTTGGCATATCATTTACATTGCTTTTAACACACACCAATAGTAATTTGAATCACCATAGCGTCGTCGGTTGTACATTTCGATATGAATGTTTTGCATGGGTTCGTTTCGTTCCACCACCCTCGCACACTTAGGCATTAATGTCTACCTTGTATCTCAGGCTACCTCTATTTGTTTCAGGGAATCCTTTGAGCATTTGGTCCTGCGTATACCCTATCTAACCCCCTCACCATTTACCCTGACTGTGTGCTCTCTCCTATGGCCTCTGTAGTGCACATAGAACCTAATGGCATCCAAATGCTGATTTTATTTGAAAATGATCATGAGGACTTGGAGAATAATGGCTGGTTAGTTTTCATCCAAAAATTTGAGGGTTTCAACCTCGCGGTCGCCCAACAGTTCGCCCTCACATTCGATGGATGTAGGGCCAAGGTTGGAGACATCCAGCTTGAACTGAATGAAGAATTCCTTAGTTCAGCCACGGTTTTACCAGCTAAAGGGAAGAGGCGGCTTAAGAATTCGAAGGTGGACGAAGTGCCATGGACGCTCCTGTTCACATCGAGGAAAATTGTCAGTTGTGACAGAGGTATGCTAGTCATTGCCCTTAAGTCCAGGTGGCATGATTTATTAGCCATTGTTAAGCAATTTGTGACTTGCGAAGGTCGTTATGGTTTAGTGTTTCTTTACCATCTCCAGTTGCTTATGAATTTCATAGACTTCCCTTTGAATATGCCTCACTACCTCCTACGCAGTCTGTATAAAATGTCTAAACGATTTAAGAGGGATAAGGCTGATTCTAGCCTCTTCCATCACTGCTTGATCAAAATCATTATTGTTCATCATTTGAGGATGAGTGGTGATTCTTGGCAAGCCTTCCTGTTGAGGAATGGCTTTTCTACTCCTAAATGTAGTCAAGTGGACAAGACCGTGGTCACCGAGACCCTTGTTGGGCCTCCCGTGCCACCTCCTACCCTCCTACCCACTGTCAAACCCTCGACCTGCCCCAACATTAACCTACCCTACACCGTACCCGACCCATGTTCGAAAGACAATACTAAGATTGTTAAGAGGCCTATAAGGAAGAAGGGAAAGGGAAATACCGATACCAACAACAAGGGAAAGAAAGCTGCATGTTGGATATCTAGGTGTGCTCAGAACAAGACCAAACAAAACACAGACCAGAAGCCTATTGTTTTGAGCGAGGATTCAGACTCTGAGATTGAATGCTTTTTGGTCGAGGAATACCCGTATTCACATGGCCTCTATTCTGTTGAACCCTATGAATACGTATCCAACCTCCCACCGTACCTCAAGGATGACCCTAACTTCCCGGGAATTAAGTTTGACAATGGAACCCCTGGTAATTTAAAAGAACCCCCACCTGTAGTGGCCCGGCCCGATCAACCACAGTGTACTCAATGCAATTCTTGGCTCGAACATTACTACACACATGTTCCTCTGTTGCAATCCATAATTAAATCCTTGGAGGAACGGGTTACTGTGTTGTCAAAGGAAAATGATAGGCTGCAAGCCAACGATAAGAGACAAAAGACCATGGGTTCTATCATCTTTAGAAATGTTGAGGCAGTTACTGCCTTTGTTAACTCAAAGTTATCCTGACCGAATCGTTTTCCTACAGCCCAGGTATGTTGTTTCAACATCGATTTTTGAAATGATTTGATTTGAATTAGCTTACCTGATTGTGTTTGGTCCGAATTAGTTCTGTTTTGTTTGAATAGATTCAGAAACGATTCTGTTATTTTCGAATTACCAAGAATGATTTCGTTTTGAATTGTGTTTGCATTGAATCAGTACAAAATATTTGTTTGCTAAAATCGAATATAGCTTTGTTTTGATTGAACCGATTTAATACGATTTTGTTGTTCTTGAATTACTATAAACGATTGAATTGGATCTGAGTTAGTTTGATATAATTATGTTAGTTTTGAATTAAAAAATGATTCTATTAGTTTTGTATTGATTCAACAACGATTTTGTTATTTTTGAATTGACATAAACGATTGTGTTTGTGTTAAATGAGTACAAAAGATTTGTTTTCTAAATTGATTATAGTCTGTTTCGATTGAAATTTATTCAAAAACGATTTCATTGGTTTTGAATTGTCAAAACGATTCTGTCTGTTTTGAATTGGTAATAAAAAAGTTGTTTGACAAATCGCATACATCCCTGTTAACATTCGATTAATTCAATACGATTTCGTTTATTTTGAATTGGTATAAAAGATTTGGTTTGTTTTACCAAGAATGATCTTCTTGTTTTGAATTAGTAATTAAGAGTTGTTTGATTCACTGTATACATTCTTATTATTATTTGGAATCATTTAAAACGATTTTGTTTGTAAATATGACCAGCTATAGAATCAGGAAATTTTGTAGCTAGTCATAAAATCTGGATTTTGTTGATTTTACAATTAAAAGATTATCTAAAATTGTTTACTTTTGCCTATCTACAGGTACATACGAATTTCAATGGGAATTGGATCTATTGTGGTAGTTTAGAACATACTTTTTGTTACATAGTTTTGTTTCAAGTTGTTAGTCTTGGCAGAAATAGGAATCTGGGAGATTGTTCCCATATTTTTTGTGAACAATTTTGATACTTTTCACAGGGGATGTTTCACCCTGTGGCCTTTATATACTCATTATTTTTTGTAAACGACCCATCACTGTTGGGAGAACAAAGACTATGGGCTTATGATTATACAAACTCGAATGGAAGTGGATGCTTTGTAACAGCTTTAGATTTCAATTTATCATACTTTCGTTCATGTTTTGTGCATTTTAATTTGTTATCAAATTATTGACTACTTTAGATATCAAGATTTGTTACAGATTGATGCGTTATGATTTAAATTTTGCCCATATCTGATGTATCTCATTTTACACACAGCAATTACTCTGTTTTAATTTAATTAACAGAAGGTTTATCTTCTTTGTTAAGTGAACAGTTATGTACAAATCTTCACATTGGGATTTATCTAAATGTGATGATCTGTAAATTATAAGATTGTTGTTGTTTTATGTCTTGTTTGTTATGTCATTCGTATTCAAAAGAGCATTGTTGCTTCCTGTTTACAAGAAGCTTGGGAAAAATTTGGTGCGGATTTCTCCCATCAAACAGCGGAATCGGATACTGTGCATGGGGCAAATTGGAAAGCGTTACTACAGGTTAGTCTGTTAGTGTTATTTAATTAGTTTAGTTTATATATAAATTTTTGTAATCTGAACACGTTTCATTGTTCATCTATATAGTTCAGATTTATAGTTAGGATTGTTATGTTATTGTTATGCTTAGATAGTTGTCATTTTATTTCTGTCTCATAAAAATTATAAAAATCCAAAAATAATAGTTTTGCTGTCATAGGACAGTTCACAAATGATTTTTGCAGGTTTTCAATTTAAAATCTGTAATCTGTAAATACTGTACATAAATAATTGAGATTTAATTATGTTGATAGATGAACATTTAAATAAGTACAATTATTGTTTTATGATATTAGTTAGTAAACTGTATATATATGTTTTAGATTTGTATATAGTTTGTTGTAGTTATTCTTTTTCACTTAGATTAGTTTCTTTAGTTTAGTTTTTCTTTTGTTTTCTTAGGACTTATATCGGCCAATGGAGCCGCTAAGCTCATCGGGGTGGATCATTCCAAACGGCTTGGGTTATTTAGACAACCCCAGATCGGACTCACTCCTCCAGTTGATGAGCGTTCAATTTCGCTCGTCAACACAGATGTCAACGGAATATTTGGTCTACGTAGGATTCACAGATGGAGCCAGTCGTCATACACAGAATTTAGCTTCCGTTGCTTGGGTGATTTAATCGTCTGAGGGTGTGCTGGTGTCTTCAGGTGGCGTATGCCTAGGGCCATCCATGAATAATGTGGTCGAATATAGCGTCGTTATAGAATTATTGCGCGATGCTATCTCACATGGTATTCACTCTATAGAGGTGCGCTTGTATTCTCAATTAGTCATACATTAGTTAAACGGTCATTACCGTGTGCGTGATTTGACGTTACTATGTCGATTCCTATGGGTACGTCTTTTAGAATGACAATTTGATTTTATTACATATTTTCACATTCCTAGAAGTTCTAATCATGTATCCGATGCCTACGCTAATTATGTTTTGGATTGGCATTTGTCACATTAATAAATAAAAGAAGACCATTAAATCAATGTACACATTGTAAGATATAAGTACAGCTGAAGATCCCTATTTTTTATATTTCCAAAAAATATGGTGTTTTATATTACAAAATTGGGGCTAAAACCCTCAAAAATACATATACAACTGATATACATGTCCTGTGACATCTACGCCTATGGCACCAGATGAGTCTCTTGATAGAAAACCACGATGTTGGTGAGACACCAGAAGAGTTGTACCCATGCTTTAGCTACACCAAAAACTTGCCTCTACATTGCTTTAGGTAGATCCTCCACCTGAACCATAGGAATCCTCTGTGTCAAACGCGACAGGTTGCCCTGCACGTTTTGAAGGACTCTCTCTGCCTCTCCTCCCACTGCCTCATCTTCCCGGTGCCTCCGCCTGTGTCATAGGAATCCCTCTGGCTATTGCGGACCCACATTTTCAACCACACAAGTATCGAGTTAATATTTAAAAACACCATCCAAAAAATATTTTTGTTCTCTTAAAATACAAAAAATGAAATATATAAAAAAAATTGTTTACCTATGGCGCCGTAGGCGGCTCCTGGTGGAAGCGACATATCAGGATCACCTTTGAAATCAATTCCCACATAGGGATAGTCGTCCAAAGCTATGATTTGTCTTTCCCACCAAAAGAAAAAATCATCGTTGTAGGGTGTCACCACCCTACCTCCCCCCTGTCGTCTCATGACCTTAACCCATCGTGCCATAGCTGGATCGCATGGCCCTCTAGGAATGATTTATACTCTAGGTCCCAGGCTGGGGATCCTCTCTAAAAAGAAGCTACAAAGGATAGAGGCAAACCCAAAGTTTCTCTTTGCCCCCTGCTTGCACTTTGTCAGCTGACCTTTCATGTTGGTCAGCAGTGAGGTACACCGATAGTACACGGTAGGTCTCACACACTTCAGTGCATAAAACATAAGTGATCTCAATGATTGATGCAATGAGGCTGGCCCTATGATCCTGGTAAGCACGAGCACAATAATATTCAGGCTGAGATTACCTATATCACGGATAGGGATTTGACTTCCCACCATGGGAGTCCCTGTAACACAGTGGGCCTCGATGTATTCTTCGACCTTCATCCCACTTCTGGCCCCATGTGACTTAAGGTCCATGACCTCTCCTTGATGTGAAAGTCCTGTCAAGAAGTAGATTTCCTCTACTTCGATCCTTAATGGTTTCCCATCAAGGATAAAGCTCTCGCTATCTGGATTCCAATAGCCCACCAACACTTCCAATAACCTCACTTGGGTCCTCATTCCTTTGAGAGCCCAAAACTTGTATAGACCACATATTTTTAATGCTGCTTGAGCCACCAGATCCCTTTCCACTGCTGCATCTACCTCCTCATGCTCTCCAACACCATTCTTCAAAAACCAAATCAATTTTTGAGTTAAAAACTTATATTTTTCCATTTTGCGCATGTATACATGGTTTATCTAAGAAAAGTCATAGGTAGGGCCTAATATATGCCCCCTATAGTTCACACAGGGGTGTATATCTGATCGTATATGTGACATATTAGTAGAAACTCCCGTATACCAAAAAACACAATTTGCGCCCTTAAAAACTAAAATAATGGAGCCCAATTCAAAATTGTAAACCATTGAATTTGAAGAGGATGGGATGAAGAGTTACCTGGACTAGATGGCTTGTGATTCCATTTCCTATTGTTCCCATGATCACCGTTTGAATTCTGGAGGTACGTTAGTCCAAACTACACTATTTTGGGTGAAAATGAAAATGACATAGTAAATTGTGATTTTATTACTATTTATAAAACATTTTTACCTATTTGATATAGTTTTATGCTATTATTTTGTCTAATGGACTAATTAAAAAATGGTTTTAAGCTGGTTTTTGTAGTTTCGAATCAATTTTCTTATAGATTTCAAGTTCATGGTTGGCCATTCGTCTCCTCAGGAAGGTATATTCATAACCCAACATATAGGATAGGTATTCACTACATCATGCAGTTTTGCATTATTCTCCAATTACCACTTTTTATGCCTTAGGTACGAACCCATTTATTGCGACGCATTAACCTCCATCTTCTATCATAGCATCATTAATAAATGGTAGAGACTTACCAAACATGGGTACTCTAGTAGAACCTCTTTGTCATTTGGTTCCCATGCCGAGATTTTCCTTAGGACCGGGAGTCCATTAGAACTCGACACATGACTTTACAATGAGTCTCATTTCTCATTCATGCACACGTGACATTATTACCCACAGACTCCCAAAAAACGAGTCTTAGTTAAGCTCTTTTCCGACTTGTTACTAAAAATTGAAAATATCGCCGAATGATTTGTCCCTTTCACACTTGTTAGAATTGGATTTGAAAGATCACGAGTCTTAGTTAAGCTCTTTTCCAACTCGCCATAAAAAATGAAAAGATCGTTGAGTGAACTTGTCTTCTTCACACTCGTAAATTGGATTTGAAAAGACATCTATTTGGCACAAGTTTACCCCTTTTTGACACCAAGTAGACTAAAAGATATAAAAAAGGACATTTTTTGGCGTTAAATTGTGATTGCATCTCATTCCCTTGCTTGCAGTATTGAGCCTTTAGCCAGTTCTCGCTTTGCATTACAAACCATGGACCAAGCAGTTTGCATCCTCAACCAAGCAGAGCCTTGTCTGTATCCTTCACAATTTGACACCCTATACGTGTTAGAAAAACAGGACCACGGAGCAATAAAATAAAACAAATGCAGAAAAAAAACACAAAAGACACACAATACAAGAGAGACACAGATTTATGTGGTTCACCCAGTGTGGGCTACGTCCACCAGAGAAATTTCTAGGTCCTTCCTTTTTTATTATCCAGCAAATGAAGGGATACAACCTATAGCAAAACCCGTTGTAACTTCCTCTTCTTTCTCTCACAGTCTCCTCTCTCAGAATACAATATTCACCATCATCCATAGCCGTAATACATTTTCCTCAAAAAATTGGGTTGCCTTCTAGGGAAAAAAACCCTAACATAATCTCTACCGTTAGATCTGTGACCTTATAATGAATGGTCCAGATTTACAATGAAATTACAATATACTTTTACAAGGTAATTTTTGCTT
>JZKD02S1391951.1:89970-104777 GCA_000966675.3 Picea glauca
GGTACCCCCCCTCTGCACTCCCCCGCGTGGAAGAGTGTACATACTTCTGGGGTGTAAATACTTCATGGGGTATAAACACGGCTAAAAGCAAGGACCTCTGAATCAGGAACATAATTAGGCTCCACAACCAACAATACCCTGGAGGGAACATCACCCTGAGTGTCCATCTCTCACATGCATTTCCTTACATTGAGCATAGGTACATTCCACTGCTGGAACAAGTTTTACTTACTTGCGACACTCGTTCCCTCCTCTGTATCATAACATTCACTTGTTATGAAAAAACAAAAAAAAAGACGGGCGTGAAGGGAGTACTATATTGTAATTGAAAGTAATCATGTCGCCTTTGAACAGAGCACAGAGTTATTCAGTCCTCGCGTCATCATAATTTTGGGTTTAGCATGGCCTTAGGAAGCTGATCTCGTTACATAATTTTTTCTACCAACTGGTTAATCTTCCAGCCACTATAGAAAACATTATGGATGCCTCCTGCATATAATTGTCAAATCATTAAGTCTATTCTTCCAAAGTCCACCATATGTCTCATTCTCTTATTCAAAGGAAGTCTATCAACCTGTGTCAGCCACTCAGAAATATTGACTTCGCATGTCGTCCATACCTTCAGTTTGTCTCAGAATCACATGATACTTTGGTCTTATGATGTAACCTGGCCCTACTTTCATCATTGGTAGGTCACCTTGAACCCAACAATCGACATTTCATCATGGGTTGTTTACTGGGTGGTTTCCCTTATGTTCGACGACAAGGCATATATTCACACTTTGGGATTTGTGCACTGTCTTGGATGCCATTGGCCTTATTGGTGGTTTCCTCGCCTTTGTCAGTAGTTTTCATCACTGGCTACTATTCAGAGGGTCTTTTTCGTGTACCACTTGCATTGGGCACATGCAAAAGATGCATAGGTTTGTTGGTTCATGAACATGTTCTTCATCCAATCTCCACCAAATCATGAAGCTCCTGCTTTGTTCCTCATGCTAACTGATGAGAGATTCCTTAATTCTCTCCTTTCAATGGGTCTCTTTCCATCGAATTCATCTCATGTACTCTGGATACAAGACTTAGAGTTTTATGAGTACCATGAGGTTTGCAGTCATTAGTGGCAAGCTCTCTCGCCATTGACAGATGGGAATACATCAATGTCTCCTTATCAATGGATCTCTCAAATGTTTGACACCAGCTCCTTTATTCACATTTTTAGAGATGTACTCGGTGCCTTGATACCTACTTTCATCATTGGTAGGCTATCTCGCGTTTGTTAACGGTATACCTCAATGACCGGTAATCAAATGATGTCTCATCATGTTCGACCTCAACTCATTTATTCACATGATGTAGACTTGCACTATTGGTGGATTGTATTGAAGACTTGAAGACATCACTTTGTAGAAATAGCTTTCCTGAGCTGTTGCTTCCATTTCATCAGACCAGTACCTATTTGACTTTAGCGATCATGGGAGATCAGATTGTACTCCATGGTATACAGATATCTTTAGATTGATTTTAAGACTGGTTTCATTAGGCCTTGTTCGTGACTATGACAGCTATTGGCATGTAACCACATTTATATTTTCCTACTCATGGCCATGAAAACTTGTTGGTATATTTTCCACATGGATCTTCATTGTATTTTTGGCAGCCATGTATGAAAAGTTAGTACATAATGTAATGAGAAATTAAGTTCATCCAACTGGTTCTCTACCACTCCACTTCTGGGTTATTTATAATGTATTTCGGCCATCGCAGATACTCCTCTGATCTCACACATTAGGGGGCATTTTTTATAGCAAGATTTTCCTCACCATTTCTATCTTGCATAGAGGGCCTTTTTCCATTTCCCTATGTAGACTTATCAACCCCCTTTTTGATAAATCTAGAGCCAAAATTATATATTTTTCCACATATATGCTTCCTAACTGCTTTGCAATATGAGTATACACTTGCTACTCCACTACAACTTGCATATATCAGGATTTGTGCTAGAAAATACAAAATGAGGTTAGGTTTCCATGTCACGACAAATGATCTCTAATATTTGGCCTTCCATATACTGGAAACTTTTCGACTCGGCCCTTCATTTGCATTCTGGTGGCTATAAGAGCACAATTTCGAGCTATGGAAAAAGAGAGAGAAAGCATTCAACTTTGAGAGAAAATTTACTCTGGAGAAATTACTTCATATTGAGTCTGCATCCCTTTGTCCCTCAAGTCGAAACACAGTGTTCAACCCCCAAGCTCTTCCCTTATTGTCAAGGGGATCTCATTATCTCTTTGTTGTGAGCTTTCCTTTGTGGAGGATTGAAGTGGTGGATACCTAGTTGGAAGGAACTTGGTTTCTTAGTTTCGAACCATGCTGACATGGAAGTCTATAACGTTGATACTTCTGTTGATCAATTATTAATAGAAATACTCCTTTCTTGTCCTATCGATATCTTGCAAATATATGATTATTATCCATGGGCATGTTTGTAATGTTTATTAATGGATTGTGTTATCTGATGTGCTAACTCATTTTATATACTATCACTATATACTTGCATCACTTGTTTATTGAGAACTTCTTGTAGGTCTAAAGCTTTGGGTCAAAGTGCTCAACGGTGGAATGACATCAAATGATTGGATCGAGGTAGGCTTCTTTCTCATATTTCACATTAGTTTATATAGCACATGTTGGAATTGAGTTGATTTCTGCAGTCATACCTGTCTGTTGTGGTTTACCCTTGGCCATAGAGATTTTTCTCCAATATCTAGTTCACATATGTAAACCATCTTCTCTGTGGAATTGAGGTTTTTGACATGCCTCAACCACCTTCTCAATATTTGTCACTGCCTCTTAGAAACCAATTGCTGGAAAATCCACTTTGATTTCTTTTTCAAGGGCCACTTGTACTTCCAGCCTTGTTGTGATTTCTGCTACATCTTCAACATCAACCTATCGAGCTCCTCTATGATATCCTTGAGCTCTAGGTCCATATCCTGGCTGCTCCTCTTCTTAAGGTCTTTTCCTTGACCTCGTCTATGGCCTTTAGTAACCATTTTCCTCTTCTACATCAAAGAATGAAACTGGTTCTTTTCTTTCAACCCACCTGGTTGTTTTCTTCACCTGATATGTAACTGAGAGCATTGTTGGATTTCTCCTACAACCCTTCTGGCTGTCTACTGACTACTGCACACTTGCAAACAATATTCACAGAGCATAAACACTATGTATTCTTCTCCCTTGCCTATTGTCTATAGAAAAAATAAATCTCTGATACCACTTGATGCATACCCCACCCCCTCCCATGGTCCGTGCGACCTCTCTGTCTAAGATCATTCATAAAAAAGGAGTCGAATTGGCTCTCAAGCCCTTACTGAGTCCTCAAAATCCCACACACACGGGTCCTTTTTTTCTCAAGCAGGTCAAATGCTAGACGCATGGGTGCTTTTCTTAAGCCCCTTGTTTAAAACCTTTTTAAAAAATCAATTTCAGGCTCTAGCCCCCTTCACCTCGGCCAACTCCTAATGTAACCGTGGGCTATGACCAGGCGCTACCCAAAATGTGCTAATTTGGAAGCTCCAGGAACTTTGGGATCTGAGCGATATACCTTCCTTACCTCTCAATTCCTATAAACACGTGAATGGGTGAACTGCTGAACACCGAAGGGGATCAACAACCCACAATTCATGAGCTGATCTATGACTCACAAAAGACTTCGATATTTTAGGCTTCGATGATATTGATCGCTCCAACACCTTATGCTCCCGGAGAGCTAAACCCCGAATCATATCAGATGATTCCGGTGCTCCCACAGATCAAAAACTCTCATCAGCTCCAAAAATCTAGGCTTCAAGACCTCTCACAACACTTCTCCATAAATATCTTGAAGCACTAAACTGGAAACCTCCAAAGAGATCAAATCTATGGTCCATGATCTCCTAGCATCTAACGACTAAGATCTTCTCTGGGACTCCGAACTTTGGGATTCCTTGATGCACAACACCACCAATCCTCTTTAGCGTCAAAATACAAAGAGATGTGATCAACCTCCATGTGTCCTCGCAAATAGATGAACAAGATGAACTATGACCTTCGAGCCTTCATGATTTTCCAACTATGTACCATACCTCCTCCAAAATATGAACTAATGAAGGGGAAAATCCTTCGTCCACGTGCCCCCCCCTCGATCAATGGTCGATATCTACTATGGGATGCCTACCTTCAAGAGTTCTCGAATGTTAACATGCGCAAACCTCCAGAGTGTCAAATCTTCAGAGTGATGAAGGATCACTCCTGATGATCCACGTGTCCTGATGGATGGATGGCTGCATGGATCTACTGTGGGGTTTGGGAGTCCCCAATTATCCTTCCAATGAAACCTCCAGAGAGTCGTTCCTCCGAACTACAAATATAATGCCATGTGTCTCCTTGATTGGAAAAATGAGATTAACTACAACCTTCAGGCTTTGGGAGTTCTCACACACTACACCTTTATTTCCCCCGGAGTGCCAAGTCTCCGGACTTTGGGATCTGCTGCCACGTAGATTTCTTGATCAATGATCAAGATTTACTCTGACTCCTAGCTCTTCGGGAGATATTGACTTAGCTCTATGTAATTATTCCAGAGTGATGTCCCTCCATAACCCTATATATACTATCGCAAATCAAAGATTTAGGTGGATTAAGCACTTCCATACTCCCGATCTCCCAGAAAACCAATCCTCCGAAATCAATGATCTACTGACACACATCCTTAAATATGGAAAGTCCCGATTAAATTCGGAGTTCGAGACTTTGGGAGGCTTTTCCCATCAACAAAAATAACCCAAAATGTCCGAACTTATGAAGTCCGAAGGATTTTAGGGCTTAACACTCGGGCAACTTACCTAGATTGAACGACTGTAGATCTTTGCACCTAGATCCAACATACAATATTTTTCCTTCTCCTCTATGCGTTCCTCCTTCTGTATGGACTTCAATCCAATGGTATATATATTATCCCAAAACTGTCCAATGACTCATGTATCTTTCTCCTCTGTCTGTGGCCACGCTTTCCTTTTGATGAAGGTTCTCTTCGAGATTGAAATGGCTTGACATTTGGTTCTTCTTCTGCAGGACCAGTGACTTGGTATTTTGCTGTGCTGTACCTTCTAAGCTTGGAACTTGAAACAAGTTCACCCCCTGCACACTCTGTTCTCTTTGTCCTAAGATCATGAACACTTTTATTGTGTTCCTTCATCACTCTCCTTTCTGCCCCTGAAGTTCTAAAGACTTCAGACTTAAATATTTTCTTGAAAATCTTCTTGTGTGCTCCCTGTGCTTTCTCTGAAAATTGGAACGTGAAAGGTTCCCCTCATCTGCACACCTTGTAGAGACTCTGTGCACGAATACACTATCTCTCATGAGATTTTAAATCACTCAACTTCAAAGGGTTCAGTCCCTTTGTTATGTTCAACAACCATTGGTTGTCTATTCTTTCCCTCCTGTGCTTTCCCAACACTTCAACATTGTGTTGGTGATGTGCACTCCTTGCACTCTTTTTTCGAGTCCTGAATTATCCAGGCTCACTAGCGTACTCCTTGCGATTTCTCAATGCACTCCTTGCAGAGATTATTCCCTCAGAGTGTTCAGTAAATTTGGTGTGTCTTCCTAGGAAAACTTTCCCTTCTGTGTTTTTGAAATGTTCTGGTGTGCCCACCTGACAAGCTCTTCTCTAAAATTGAAAGAGAGTTCAAGTGCACTCCTTGCACTAGATTCATAGAGTTTTCACTAACTCTGGTGTGCACTCCTTGCACAATACTAAGATTCCAGAACACTCAGAAACTACAAGAAGATAATTCTTCTTAATGATGCAAATTGAAACATATAACATTCACATAAAAACATAGTAAAACATCCAGAAACAAACATCTGTCAAACAAATAAATACACAGAACTCAGATGTGGGAAAAAATTCTTTTGTATTAATATCTAAATGCTAATTACACTATGTACAAAGCTATACTGCAACAAATTATTCATCTCTTTCTCCTATCCTCTCTTGAGATATCTAATGCTCTCATTCATCAAATTACTAATGAATTTTGATACATTGATCTTTTTGCAAAAGAGAGGCTTCTTGAGCCTTCCCTCTAGCTACCTACTCTTATTAAATTACATTCAATTGCTGTTAAGAAACATCTAGTCTGAATCAGATCTAGATCCACCTATCTGTTAGCCATTAAAGGGGACTCTACCCATTACAATAAGCCATCATGTACAAATACACAAGCTCGGTTTTCCTTGAGCCTTCAAACATTTAATTACATTGAATTGCATTAAATTTTTTAATTTAGGTTCAAAATGAGAGGGTTGGTGCCTCTCTTCCCTTAGAATTTGTTCCCTCCAAGTGAGCGGATGCGCTATCTTTCTAGCACGTTTGAGGAGTTGGAGCGATGCTCCTACATCAAGATGTGTCTTGGGAATATTGTGTGAATAAATGAAATGTTTTAGGCATACATGAATGCTATGGAAAATGGTTTATGAACAAACTATATACATGCTATTTGATTTACAATGAAGATTGATATAAATTATGAACATAATTAATTGATTGTAAATGGATTATGAACATGAAATTTATCATGAATTCTTTCGATGTTATAACATTTTTTGCAAATTATAAATCCCCTGTCATATTTTCTCTTCCATTTATTGTTTCATTTCCATTCATTACCCATGTTCAAAGAAAGTAATGCCTGTTCATATGAAGATGTTTGGTAAAATGTATAGTTTGAATGTTTGGAAAAACTCGTAAAGAGTGGATTATCTATCATATTATGGTCTTGCTTCCTTTTTTTTCCCTCATTCCCTTTCATCATCCCTTTGCATGCTCGATTTCTTCGTATTTTCAGAGCCATTGCTAAATCACTTGAAAGAAAAATAATATTAGATGTTTTAAATATTGTGTCTTGTATATTCACTAATTAGATTATTGATGCATATATATGAGTTTTTTTAGTCGCAACAATAACCATAGTGGAAATATAGAAAATGAGGGTCAAAGAGGAAGAGTGCCTAATGTTTTTGGGCAGCAAGAAAGAAATAAAATAATGAGATTCTCAATTCACTTTGATTCCAAATCTGAAGAGTTCAATAAGTTGGTGCAAACCAGTTATTTGAACGTTTCTGAACATCTTTCCTTGCCTCCACCTCAAGATACTCTTTCTCCTCCCCTATAACCTCACTCGAGCATTGCCGATTTTCCCAAGCCTCCTGTTGGGCCCTTAGTTTTGATGGATAGAAGTTTTACACGTGATATTGTAGATTCATTTTGGTAAACATAAGTTGCACAAGCTACTGATGATATGGAAAACATACTGAAGAAATAAATATAAAGTAGTTGGAAGGACATTGCAACATCATTTTTGAGGAAAGAAGTTGCAACAATATCAAGAAGAAGAGAGAACTCCAAGGTTCTCAACCAACAAAATCAGGATCAAATTATATATATGAGACTAATATGATTGTAAAAGGGTTGTTGGGATGGAACTGTTGTTGTTATTGTTTGTATTGCTTGATTAATTCTTATTATCACTCGTGTTGTTAGTGTAACTGAGTTTTGGAGATCTGGTTAAGAACTAGACTATCAATGTACCATAGTTTTGTATCAGTCTAGATGTAGAGGAGAAAGAGACTGTAACCTTGTCTCATATTTTATGAGGATCATCCTATGATTACTTATGTATGGGAATCAAGCCGTGAGAAGAACCTGATATGATAATATAATTGGAGGCCCAAATTTTGAATATATCCCGTGTATTTATTCTTCTGGATGTATTGAATGTTGCTCTGTATTAGCTTTATGTCTGATATGCTTAATTGGTTATAGATTCCTTATGAATGGAGACACAACTCAATTTTCTTTATTATTGGTTAGGAAATGTTCATAACTACTACAATTTTAATCTAGCTTGCACAATACTAATATGAATCTTGATAACTCATAGGTCTGTCTAAGTATTCTCCTTACCCTCCCCTCTCTTTCTTGTCTCGGTTGCACTTCAGGTGAGACTTCTTCCCTCCTAGGAAGATGAAAATGCCAATGCTCTAGATTGCTTCGATACCTTTTGTTGGTAACTGTAAGAGGACCCTGGTCTGAACAATTTTGCACCAACAAAATGGTTCCATTGTCGAAACCTATGTTTTAAAAGGGAACCTGTGAGGAGAATGCTTCCACAAATCTATAGCTTTGAGATTTGGCAATGGTGGGAATGCAATTGTGATTCCTTTATATGGAAGTAAGCGAAGTTGTGAGGTAAAAGTGAGAAGGATACAAGAGATTTTGTCTTTTATTCAGAAATATTGAGTGACCAGTATGAGATATTCTGGGTAAAATTTTAGGAAGAACTATTCCAATGGATAGATCGACTACAAGAAGCTCCAGAATTCCAAGAACATGTCAAGAATAAATGTACTTGGGATCACAACACTTCATCAGCTGGATCACCATATTATGGGAGTAGTTGATTTATGGGTTAATACGACTCTAGAGGGATACATCATTGAATTTGCAGCTGAGAATCACCAATATTTTTCACGAGCAGAAGAAATTTTCAAGAAAGGTGTGCGTGGAATATTGTTGATGGAAATTACCCTATGGATCAAAGAATTCTTGATGGAGGAGAGGATGATAACTATTCCCTCGACTAAGATGGAGGTCTAAATACCTACGCTTTGGGTAGGGTGATTTTGGGGTATGATCATATCCTGAGAAGGGGAAAGGGTTCTTTGACAGATGGGGGAAGATCAAGAAACAAACAAAAGAAACGAGAGAGCCTTGAAGAGAGCTTCCATTATTGAGAAGTGGTGGTGTGGAAAGGTAAAGAAAGAAACAAATTAGTCTGAGGTACTGTGGAAATAAATTGGATTGAAAGGAACATATGAAAGAAATAAGGAAGAGTTGAGGAAGGTAAGAAGACAAGAAATACTGGCCAATCTAATATTATGACAGAGAGAAGTGCAGAGAGGAAGGAGTAACCAGATGGGTGGAAGAGAAAAAGAGTGTGGAGAAGCAAGGGAACATGAAGTAGGTATGGACCTTGCAGGAGACTAAGAAGATTCAGTCTCGATATCAGGAAACATTAGGAATTAGGCAGAGAATGCTGCTCCAAAGAAAGAAAATGAGATCCCCCAAATCAAAGAAACTCACCCAGAAGTCAGTGGAACTAGCCCTGAATAGCGTGTCCCGTAGGTGTCCTCTATACCCGTGGTAAATTATAAACCTCCTACTTATACTATTTCTATTCCATCGCATCCAGTTAGTCAGAATCATTCTGTAAGTGTAACCGCTAGGATCCCCAAGTTTATCACAACAAGGACCATTAGGTTTTATTCTAATAGGAGTAGTGAGACCCACAATCGCTGGAAATATGGGAGGATCGATCGCCCGATACCTAGAATTATGGGGTAAAGGGGACGAATATGTAGATCAACATTCATTCTTATGTGAAGCCATCTAGAAATAGAAATTGAGAGGGAATCTCGATGCAAAAAAGTTAGTAGAGATTCAGACTACCTTGAGGGGTCGTGCTCTCAAATGGTACATGAAGAGTATTGAACCAAGGGTGCAAGGAAAAACGTTCACCCTTGGCCAAGTTTGTTTGAAGTTCATCACTGAATTCAAACTACCTCAATCAAAGAAACGATCTCTCTTTGAGTTGCGATAGATTCGACAAAGGGAAGGAGAATCTTCCTGGGAGTACAGTCATAAATTAAAAGATGCTATTAGGAGACTAGTGCATCCAATTCATGAAGATCACCAGAGGGAATGGTACATCCAAGGATTACTACCTTTGACATGAATTCCTTTAATTCAACAATAGATAGCCACCTTAACAGATGCCTTAGAACAATCGATGAAGATCGTGTTGCGCAACTGAAAGGGGGGGGGGGTGAATCAATTTTTACCATGCTTAAAAAATTATGCTTCTTTTAAAATATTTACAAGGAACTCAATGATGATCACAATAATGCAGGAAAATGAAAAATGGCACATTTAGCATCTGTCACATATATGAGAAACACAGAGACAGATATTTCCCAAGGAAACCCATACAGGGTAAAAACCTCTTCTTCTTTATATGATAAGTATTATTTAGATTCTTTACATTATCATACATTTGAGCACCAACTCATTGTGAGGCTACAACCTCTTTTTTGCAAGCTGCAACTTGTTGAGAGCACCAAATCTTTGTTTTGCTCTAGCACCCACTAGAAGGAAGCACCAACTCCCTGGTTTCTCTAGCACCAACTAGAAGGAAGCACCAACTCCCTGGTTTCTCTAGCACCAACTAGAAGGAAGAACCAACTCCCTATGTTCAAGCCCCCACTTGAACCTATGAGGACACCAGTCCTCCCTAGCACCTCCCAACGTCCCTGGATTATGAATATGAAATACTGAAACCTATTACAGTGATATAGTGTTCAATAACAGCTCACCAGTCTCATCACTGTTCTGCAAGATTTTGCTACTCAGACTTCCTCGGTGTATTCCAGCATGCATCCACTGCCCATTCTATTCTTCTACTTTTATTCTGTATGTGCCATGTCCATTCACTCCACAGTTCTTCTTCTATTCTTTTCAACTACTGCACTCTGATCCTTCTTCATGCATGAATCACCTTCAACAACATCCACTACAATCTCAACAACAACAACAACCCCATATCTTCTTTGTACTATGTATTTATATATTTTTTGTGCACCTTGTGCATGCAATGTGTGTAATACCTTTGCATACTCACACCACACCAATATCCTCCACAACTCGAGTGCTCTGTCTGATCATCATTGTGACTCTTCAGCTTCTCTAGCCGTTTTTCCACTCATTCAGAATCACTGTATGTTATGTTGAGATTCCTCAACCTCTCTGGCAGTTGAAAGTCTTCGTCTTATCTGTGATAGTTGAGCTCACCTTCTTTGTTCCAGTTACAAGCTTCAATGCTCATCCAGCTGTCAATCACCTCCACGAGAATCTTCATCCCTCTTGAAGATTCCCAGAGACTCTTCATCTCCTCTGTCAATCACCCCGAAGTGTCTTCGAGTCCTCTGGCATAAACCATCAGTGGTTTCTGGTAGTTACACTGTGACCTGCAACAATAGCCCTTCGATTATGCTCAGATTCACCTGCATCATTGGATTTACTCTGATGGGTTCTTTTTTTATTTACTTGTTTCTCACTTTCACAATTTAGAGATTCTGCGATGAGACATCTTGAGTCTCCATGTCATGAGTTTCGAAACTCCGAAACAGAGTTTTTCTGTGCTGGCTCCTTCCTTTATATGACCACGGCTATGACCAAGCACTTATGCATAAATCACTTTCGCAATTTTGAATTTCATGAATCTGGAGATGAGGCATCTCGAATCTCCAAGTCACGATCCCCGAAATGCCAAAAAGAAGCTTGTCTGCACGTACTCTTCTCTTCATCTCTTCGATGGTGTGACCATCGGTTGAGACCACGCACTTATGCATAAAGTGCTTTCGCAATTTATCATTTCGTGAGTCTGGAGATGAGGCATCTCGACTCTCCAAGTCACAATCCCTGAAACCCCGAGATGGATCTGAGATCAATGGTCCATGATATCGATGAATCTACAGTCCATATCTCATCGTGAATTCACATCTTGTGATTCCTTCGATGGAGGTTCTTGTCACTCCAAGTCCCAATACGCGAAGCTTCAAGATGGAGCTTAGATCAACGGTCTAGAACTCTTGGTGATCTGATGGTCCAGATCTTATCATGATTTTTCATCTCACAATTCCTGTGATGGAGGTTCTCATTACTCCAAGTCGTGATACACTAAGCTCCGAGATGGAGCTTAGATCAACGGTCCAGAAAAAACCTTGATCTAACGACTGGGATTAAATCGCGATTTCGCATATCACGATTTCGATGGCTTTGTTTCTTACCTATCCAAGTCGTGATAGGCGAAGCTCTGAGATGGAGCTTAGATCAACGGTCCAAAACAAACCTCGATCTGATGGCTAAGATTGTTTCGTGATTTCGCATATCGTGAAATTGAGAGGTTAGGGAACCCCGTTCCTTTGACTTTTCAATCAACGATATGACAATATTTCACCACGTGTCCTATGGATCAATGGTCCACGACTATCCCCGATGGATGACCAGTATTCCTTCATAGTTTTGGGTATTTGGATGAATCTTGGACTTATCCACCTTGCAGCTTCACCATATCTAACAGTTATTGAGCCTTTGTAGATATCTCGGATCATACGACCCAGATCTTCTCACAATTTCGCCACTTCACGATTTCATCCACCTTGCAATTTCGTCACTTCACGATTTTGCTGTTCTTGCCATTGATGTTCTTTGCCATCACTAATATTTTCCATCAATGACAAGATTACTCCCAACTGTAAACCTTCCAACAATCTCCCCCTTTGGCATTGATGGCAACAAAGGCACCCCTGTTCTTTTCTCCCCCTTTGACATCAATGTCAAAGAAAACACGCTCCCCCTGAGATGTTGCATTAATTTTAGGAGGTATCAGATATGCAACCAACACAGGACTCCCCCTAACAAGATGGACTCTCTTAGATGTGACATGGGATGACACCCAACTTCTGTCTGAGATATTCAAATGGTGTCGTTGCTAGAGGTTTAGTAAAGATGTCTACAATTTGTTCTGTAGTGGGAATGTAATTGACCTGAACAATCTGATTGGTGACCTTCTCTCTCAGAAAATGATATTTTATGGGAATATGCTTGGTCTTGGAGTGGAATACAGGATTTTTAGACACACTGATGGCACTGGTGTTATCACAATGAATTGGGATCGGTGCAGTGTATTTTACCTCCAAATCTGCAAGTGTCTGAATAATCCATAATACCTGAGTGCAACAGGTAGCAGCAGTAATGTACTTTGCCTCTGTGGTTGATAAAGAAATGGAACCTTTCTTTTTACTAAGCCATGCTACTAAGGAGTCACCCAGGAAGAATGATCCTCCACTGGTGCTTTTTCTCTCATCAACACAGTTTGCCCAATCTGCATCTGAATAAGTAGTCAGCTGAAGATTTTGATTTCTGGGATACCACAGACCATAAGTCATTGTTTCTTTCAAATACCTGAATATCCTTTTGACATCTTGCAAATGACTCTGTTTAGGTGTAGCCTGATATCTTCCTACCATTCCTACAACATGCATTATGTTTGGGAAAGATGTTGTGATGTACATCAGGCTTCCTATCATTGATTGATATGAGCTTTGATCAACATCAAGTGAATCATCATCCTTGCTTAATTTACATCTAGTTACCATAGGTGTATCCATAGGTTTAGATATTTCATTTGAAACCTTTTCAACATTTCTCTTAGATATTTTTCTTGAGAAATGAACATCCCTTCGTGCCTCTGAGTAATTTGCAGACCAAGAAAAAATGATAGTACTCCTATCATAGACATTTCAAATTCATACTCCATGGCAGAAGCAAACCATTGTACCAATGAATCCTTATTACATCCAAATATGATGTCATCTACATAGACCAGTATGATGAGAAAATTATTATCCTCTGTTTTAATATATAGATTGTTGTCAACTGTTCCTCTCTTGAACCCTTTGTCTTTGAGATACGTATCCAGTCTGTGATACCAGGCTCGAGGGGCCTGTTTTAAACCATATAAATCTTTCTTTAGCTTGCATACTAAGTCAGGGTTGTCAAACAGTTTGAAACCCTCTGGTTGTTCCATATAGATTTCTTCACTTAAATCTCCATTTAGAAAGGTTGACTTGACATCCATTTGGTAGACTTTAAACCTTTTATGACAAGCATGGGCAAGAAACATTCTGATAGCTTCTAATCTTGCTACGGGTGCAAATTTTTCACCAAAATCCAGTCCTTCTACCTGAGCATAGCCTTTACAGACTAACCTTGCTTTGTTCCTAATAACTTGTCCTTACTCATTCAATTTATTCTTAAATATCCATTTGGAGCCAATGACGTTTTTACCTTCAGGTCTTTGAACCATCTCCCATGTATTGTTTTTCTCAACCTGATCAAGTTCATCATTCATTGCTTTAACCCAATGATCATCTTTGTTGGCTTCATTGAAATTCTTAGGTTCCAGCATGGATATGAGATCTATATGAGATTGTTTGGTGGTTTTGATTAGCTTTCTCCTGGTTTGTACACCTTTGTCTTTTTCTCCAATTATCTGACTTGCAGGATGATTCTTTTGAATAATTCTAGAGGAGGAATTTGTAGTTGACTGCTGATTTGAGTCTGTCTGAGTGTCTGAGTCTTCATCTGATTCGGAGTCTTCATTTTTTGATTCTTGGACCTATTCATCTTCAGCTTTAGTTGTGTCTTCTATAGAAGACTCATTACTGTATACCTCTCTTGCTGGGATTCCTTCATCAATTTTTACATCAATACAGTCAACCATTTTATGCAACCTCTTATTATAGCATCTATATCCTTTACTGTTTGTAGCATACCCTAAGAAGATACCTTCATCATCCCTGTCATCATATTTTCCAAGGTTCTCATCATTATTCTTTATGTAGCATTTACTCCCAAAGACTGTGAAGTGTTTGATTGAGGCAGGTCTTCCAAACCATTCATAAGGTGTCTTGTAACTTTGTGGTCTGAGGTGGGATTTGTTAAACACATGGAATGCTGTGTGTACTACTTCTACCCAGTAGGTTTGACCAATGTTCTTCTCATTCATCATTGACCTGGCCATTTCCTGCACTGTTCTATTTTTCCTCTCAACAACTCCATTTTGTTGTGGAGTTCTTGGGAT
>JZKD02S1391951.1:118733-134742 GCA_000966675.3 Picea glauca
TAGGGGCTTAAGTCCTTAGGGAATAATATTTTAATATTATTCCAAAAGACATGTGAATAATATGTTTTATCCTAAGTTCTTTTGGAAGGAAAAGAAACTTCCAAATGGAAGGAACGCATGCTGAAGGAATGCATGCAGTTGCATGGGTGACAAGTGTCAACCCAGGCGCATGCAAATAAAATGGCTGAGATGAGTCATGTTGGGGGTTCCTCCTCCATTCTACCTGACCGTCTAAACCGTACATCCCCTGAACCAGAAGCCTGTGTTAATTTTGGGAAAAAGTCTATGTTTGTTTGAAAAGTGGGTACACCCCTTCTCTGTTCTAAACAATGGAGTCAAAATCGACCCCTGTGTGGACAAATCGTCATGCATCCCTAAGAATCTAGAGTGTGAGTCTATCCCGTGTTTCCAGATTGAGAAAACATAAGTGTCTCGTCCCTGCTAAGCCTGGTTATGCTGTTGCACCTATCTGTAGTTGCCCTGGGGTGTTCGTGTCTGGATTCCCATTGACTGTGGTGGACGTGTAGTGTTTGACCCTATGTGGCTTGTTGTCCAGTCATACAACACTCTCTCTAGGTGAGAGAGGTGGCGGAAGTTGGAAGAACAGGTTGCTTGGCCTGTGAGCAACTCTCTCCAGGTGAGAGAGTGCGCAGAGGAAGGAGAGAACTCCTGGAAGGAACCCTGTAGCTGCCACAGATCTCGGAGACTTTCGACCGGGTCTGTTGCTGAAACCCAAGGCAAGGGAGGTTAGCAGCCAAAGGATTGTCTAGGTGACAAAGAAGGTGCATACTCCTGGGGTGGAACAGGCATGTGGGGAAGGAGAGTCTGTGGGCAGTGAGTATGAGTGGTTCCTGGGAGAGAATTCCTTCCTTGTGACCGGGTGTTTTCCCTGTAACCTTAGCCTAGCCTACTATTCCTTACCTTGGGGTGGAGCTTAGTCCCAGCTCGGGGGTGACCACTGCTGAGCTTGATGAGCAGAGTGGTCTAAGGCTGGGAGGTTCGTGGAAGGCTTGCACCTAGTTGGTGGAATTACCACCGTTTCAAAGATAAGTACCAGATGATGATTTAATTACGTTTCTGCATGTCTTTGTATTTATATTTATCATGTATTCTATTGTGCATAGGAATTAATGTTAAAGCCATTGATTATTTATAGTAGTAGTAATTATTATATTTACTCTGAGTTTAAATGTGTTTCATTTTCTTAAATGCATGTCTTATATATAGAATTAAGTATGAGATTGTTATTCCGTGAAGTAGCGCCTACCCGACCCAGAATAGGGGCTTTATAGTTTGGTATCAGAGCGTTACAGTATGAAAGAGTGTTACAAGAACTCCCTAAAATAAGGAAAGTGGGATGCTACATGAAAGTATAAACAAGAGGCAAGTCTCTCTCATTCAATCACACTTGAATATCATTGAATATCTATTTTTGTGAAAGATTATTTTTGGGAAGGTATTATTGATAGAGAAAAATTGTAGCAGAAAAATTGCGGCAGGAAAAGAGCGGCATAAAAAGTGCGGTAGGAAAAGTGGGGTAGAAAAAGTGCGATAGAAAATTCATGGTAGAAAAAGTGTGGCAGAAAAATCGTGGCAGAAAAAGTCCGACAGAAAAAGTGCAGCAGAAAAATCACGGCAGAAAAATCACGTCAACAACATGGTTGGGGTCTATTTATGAGAGATATGGCGCATCTTGTTTGAGGTATGTTTTGTGATCTAGGGTTTATCTCTTGAGATGGTATTGGATTTTCAATATTGCTGCATATATCATATTTTTTGAGGGATACAATTGGTATTTTGTTGTTGGTATTTGGCATATGGGTATTGGTCTTTTGGTTGTGATGTGTTGCTGAAGTTGTTGGTTTAGATTGAGGCTACATAATAGTGAGGTTGTGGCACATGGTTTGATGTAAGTGTTTATGATATTTGGTTATAGATAGTGTGATGTATTTCTAGAGAAATTTTGATGGTTATATTGGTATATGTACTTGGTGTATGGTTGAGATACATGGTTAGGACACGTAGTTGATGAGTTGGCACATACATGAGGTGTAGACTTCATGATGTTGGTACATCTTGATGAGTCATAGTTGATGTGTATTTTATGCATGATTGGTACATACTTGGTGCATGGTTGATGCACTCATTGATGGTATAGGTTGAGGTACATGTTGGTGCATGGTTGATGCACTTGTTTATGGTACATGTTGATCACAGGTTGTTTGGACAGGTTATTGTGACAAGTTTTTTGTACAAGTTTGGTACATGGTTGATGAATTTTTTTATGGTACAAGTTGAGGTACAGGGTAATGTATGGTACATGTTGACACATCTTATTGGTACAGGTTGTTATAGGTTGATTGGTATATGTTTACATCAATATATCTCACATTGATAGTGTGACAATGGTTCCATCATTCTACTTCTATGTCAGGGCAGTTGGACAGGGAAAGGATAGGTGGTTGTAGCCACCTTCTGGTTGTAGCCAGAGAACATAGGGTGTCATAGCCTCCTTCTGGTTGTAGCCATAGAATTGGGGAGTTGGAGCTTCCCTTAGGCTGTAGCCTGAGAAACTAGGGGGTTGGAGTCTCCTTCCAGTTGTCGCTGGAAAAAAAAGAAATTTAGTGCTTCCATTGAATGTAATTCTTAAATACGTATAAGAAAAAACATTATGTAGTTTTCTCCCGCTTTGGATTTCCACGTAAAAACACTGATGTATTGCATATTTGTATGAATGCTCATTTGTTCATTGTTTGTTTACTTTGAAATTATTGGATGATAATGCTACACTAATATAACACTTGCATTATATGGTTGAAAAGGTTTAAATTGCTCTATTACTGATTCACCCCCCCTCTCAGTAATCCAACAATTGGTATCATAGCCAGGTTTCTTCAGAAATTAGTTTAACCACTGAAAGGTAGATCATGGAGAGAAACAACATGTATAAAAATGGAATACCACAATTTGATGGACAAAAGTATGCATTTTGGAGAAAAAGGATGAAAACATATATACATGCACATGGATTTTAAATTTGGCAATCAATTGTAGATGGATACAAAGAACCAACAGTTCCATCGACAAATCAAAGAGCAATGAAACTCAAGAAAAATAATTCCAAATCCACAAATTCACTTCAGAATGGTCTTTGTGAATTAGTATACACCAAATTTATACATTTTAAATCCTCTAAAGAGATTTGGGACAAGATCCAAAATATTTATGAAGGAGATTCAGAAGTCAAAGCAACAAAGCTTCAAACTTATATAGGTTAGTTCGAACAACTAAAGATGAAGGAAGATGAGAATATTGTAGCTTACTTCTTACAAGTCGATGAAACAACAAATGCAATCATAGGATTGGGAGAAGAAATTAAAGAATCTGTAATTGTTCAAAAGGTACTATGATCTCTTTCTATGTGATTTGATCCTAAGATATCAACACTAGAAGAAAGAGTAGATCTAGACTCAATAATCATGGATGAACTACATGGAATCTTCATAGCATATGAAATGAGAATTGAACAGGAAAATCTAGATATAAAAGAAGCATATTTCAAAGCATCCAAAAGGCCAAATAAAAAGGGAAAGAAAAAAGAAAAGGAACATAGCATCATCAGTGGCATCTCGAAAGATGATGAAGAAATGACCAACTTTGTCAGAAGATTGAATAAGGGAACCAACGAAAGATATAAAGGTAAGTTTCCATTGATTTGTTTTAATTGTGATGGTATTGGTCATTTTTCTAACAAATGTCCTCATAATAAAAATAAGAGGAACAATGAAGATTACTCAAATAGAAAACAAGCATACAAAGGCAAAAGAAACACAAAGAAAGATTTCAAGAAAATCTTATGCACCAAAGAAGACATCTCCTCATTAGATGAAGATGAAGTCAGTGACAATGAGACATAAAGAGTTCTATTCATGGCAGTAGAAGAATCTGACAAGGAATACACCGAAGAAGAATATGAAGATGCCGAAGAAGAATATGAAGAGTCAGAAGTTGACTACCGAGAAGAATTGTCGTGTGCCATAGAAGTTATAAAAAGAGAGAAGAAGAAAAACAAGAAGCTACAAGAAGAAATAGACAAGAAAAAAGACACTCAGGAACTAGAACAAATGATCATAAATTTGAAGGATCAAATAGAAGAAGATGAAATAATTGAAGAAGCACTCAAAGAACAACTAGAACACAGAGATAGGATCATTGGAAATTCGGAAGCAAATATTATCACATTAAGAAAGGATCTTCAAAAGAAAAATATGCAGAACAACTCAAAATTTTTGGATGACATTATCATCGGTCAAAAACCTCAGCATGACAAGTCCATACTTGGATACAATCAAACAGAAAAGGGATCAAGCTCCAAAACAATAGAACACGAAACATATCCAAAAATCTATGTAGAAACAATCAAAGGGGATAGGAAGATCTACAAGGAATATTACAGGGACACTCCTCCACCAAGAAGATTCAGATTTCAGAATCAACAACTAACAGATAGGACTCAGGAAGAAGAAGGATTCAAAAGAGGAACTCCTTTTAGAATATATTCAACTCCCAGGTATCGAACTATCTTTTTTTATTTATGTTATGCATGTAATAATTTTGTACATAAATCTATGAATTGCAGAGATAACAGCAGGAACATACACAACTTTGAAAGTCATACACAAAAGGGTTATCCAAGAAGGCCTAGTGAAACACAAAGAATAAGTTACAACATGTTTGAATCATTGAGCACTGAAGTGGAATGCTACAAGTGTAACAAATTTGGACACATGACCAAAGATTGCAGAATGACAGTTCCTCCTAGAGAACCACAACAGAACAACAACAATCACAGACAAGAACTTCAAAAGAGAACATGGATAAGAAAGCATAATCAGTATAGAAATGAAGAATGCACACTCTCTCTACAAGATAAGCATAAGAAACATGGTTGGTATGTTGACAATGGCTGTTCAAAACATATGACAGGTCATAAAGATAACTTTCTTACATTAAGAAAGGAAAGAGATGGATCAGTCTCCTTCGATAATGATGATTCAGCTAAAATCATTGGAAAATGCACAGTAAGAATTGGAAACAAGAATACCAAGGAAATTTTTTTTCTACTAGTAGAAGATATGAAACATAATATTCTAAGTGTGAGTCAAATGTGTGACAAGGTCATAAAGTTACTTTCGATTCACAAAAGTGTGAGATAAGAAAAGAAGGTTCAGGAAAATTGATTGCAACAACTGCAAGAACTTCAAGCAACATATATGTACTAAGTGAAATTGGACATGAAAAGTGTTGTCTAGGAAAGGAAGATGAAAGTTGGCTATGGAACATAAGAATGGGTCACATACACTTTTATAACCTTTTCAAAGTCGACAAAAAAGAAGCAGTTAGAGAAATTCCCTAGATTATGAAAAGAATATTCATAATCTAGTGGAATACTAGAAATTGTGCATACTAATCTAGTTGGACCAACTACAACAAAGGGTTTAAAAGGTGAAAAATACTTTATGTTATTAGTTGATGATTATACAAGAATGATTGCAGTTTTCTTTCTCATGAATAAGTCAGAATATTTTGAAAACATCAAGGTCTAACAGAAAATGGTTGAAAATGAAATGGATTCAAAAATCAAATGTTTGAGATCTGATAATGGAGGAGAATTCACTTCAAAGGAATTTATGGACTACTGCAGTAGGCATGGAATAAAAATGAAATTCTCCATTTCTATGACACCTCAAAAGAATGGATTTGTTGAAATAAAGAACATGACCGTACAGGAAATGGCTCGAACAATGTTAATGGATTCAAAATTGACAGATATATTTTGGACACATGCAGTGCATACAACGGTTCACATTCAAAACAAAGTAATTCTCAGAAACACCATTGACAAAATCCCTATAAGCTATGGAAAGGAATACCAACAAATGCGAAGCACATCAGAGTATTTGGAATCAAATGCTACATCAAAAGAGAATATGGAAGAATGGGAAAGTTTGAGTCTCATGTGGACAAAGGAGTAATTGTTGGTTACTCAAGTACAAGGAAAAAATACAAGTGTTACAATTTGAGGTTGAACACAGTTGTGGAAAGCATCAATGTAACAATTGATGAAACAAGTGGACGAGAATTAAAGGAAGAAGAAAATGAATCAATGGAACAACTTTACGAAGAAGAAGTAGAAGATGAAGAATTGGATCAAATAGAGAAGAATGACACTTGGGAATCAGTTCCAAGACCAAAGAATAAGAATGTGATTGTCACAAAGTGGATATTCAGAAATAAATTAAATGAATATGGACAAGTTACAAGGAACAAAGCTAGATTGGTATGTAAAGGATATACACAGGTTGAAGGAATCGACTTTGAAGAGACATTTTCTCCAGTTTCCAGAATGGAAGCAATCCGATTTCTCCTAGCTTATGCATGCTCTAATAATATTAAAGTGTATCAGATGGATGTGAAATCAACTTTTCTGAACGAGGAACTTGAAGAAGAAGTCTACATTGAACAACCAGAAGGATTTTAGTTGTTAGAGAACGCAGATTATGTGTGTAAATTGAAGAATGCCTTGTATGGTATAAAACATGCTCCTAGAGCATGGTACTCTACACTGGATAAATATATACAATAGGTAGGGTTCATAAAAGGAAGTGCATACAACAACCTCTACATCAAGGTAACTCAAGATAGTATTTTATTAATTGAAGTTTATGTTGATGATATTATTTGTGGAAGTACTGATGATAGGTTAAGCCATAAATTTGCAAAGGATATGTATAATGAATTTGAAATGTCATTACTTGGAGAACTATCCTTCTTTCTGGGTCTTCCTTCTTTTTGGTTCTTTAGATACGTCAAAGAAACCAAGGAATTTTTATTTCTGAAACTAAATATATCAGAGAAATGATAAAGAGGTTTAGAATGGAAGATTGCAAGCTATTTACCACTCCTATGCAAACCAATCGCAAGTTGATCAAAGATGATGATTCAAATTCTACAGACCAGAGGAAATATAAGTCAATGATCAATAGCTTACTATATGTGACAACATCCAGACCATATGTAATGCATGCAGTTGGACAGGTGGCACGATTTCAAGAAGAACCAAAGGAATCACATGTATTAGTAGTGAAGAGGATTTTTAGATATCTCAAAGGAGAAAAAGAGTTTGGATTATGGTATCCAAAAGGAAAGGATCTATCACTTATTTCCTACATAGATGCAGATTGGGTAGGTTGCATTGATGACCGATGAAGCACCAATGGAGAAATGTTCTACTTGGGTGAGTGTTTAGTATCATGGTTAAGAAATAAAAAATCATTCGTATCCTTATCTACAACTGAGGCAAAGTATATTGAAACAACATCATGTTGTACACAGGTTCTATGGATGAAACGAACTTTGACATATATACAGTTTGAGTATGATGAGCCCATTCCAATCTATTGTGATAATACAAGCATCATCAATATCTCAAAGAACCTAATGATTCACTCCAAGATGAAGCACATTCCAATCAAGTATAACTTTCTCATGTAGCCCAACTAGTTGAATAGATTCAACCCCACCAACAACAGGTTCATGACAATGTTCCATAACACAACGTCTCCAATAGGGAAATAAACACACCAAGATTCAATATCTTTCCCCTCTCCCCTGGTAACTCAATGTAATGGAGACCATTTCTCCCTAAAGAGGTATTATTTATCCAGGTGGATATCGATTGCCACCCACCTATTTCAACTAGCTCAAAACAAATTTCTAACAATTTTGACAATTTACTAGTTTTAGTAGTTTTTAAGTTTTGGGGCCATTTTGAGGGCCTAAATGAAGTTTTTCTGGGATGGAGATTCTCAATGATAGTTAAAGGATCTTATTTATCCCCTGAAATTAATATCCTCGACGATACCTTTCCAACGAGCTATCGTGCATCCCAAACAAAGATCATATGCCAAATTTACGCCCCCGTGAAGTTGATACACCAAACTACCCAAAATGGGGTCCACAAAATTGTTGGCTTTTCATCTTCCGAGGTTAGGGTTTTGGATTTTCTTTATGATAAAAAGGCCTTTGGAGCCACATTGTAAAATCATCTTCTTGCGAATGCGAGTAGCGGATACATCTCTTCTCAGAGATAAGCTGCCACCATTCTATTGAGTCTTTCACTCTGTATTTTTACAATCTTTGTACATTTTCTCTCATTAATAGAAAATTGTTTATTACTGTATCTCTATGTTTATGGTTTCATATCTGATACATTTCTATTATATTATTAGATATACGAGATATCTTTGTACATTTATTTATTATATCTCCACTCTCATTTCATGCCAAAAATAATTTGGATCAGTGGTATCAGATCAGACTTCTCTTGATCGTTTTTTAGTGCATGTCCCCAATGAGGTCCGAGTATATCAAGTTGGGTCTTGATCTTGTCTCTATTCAAAACAATTTCTCTCACATGTCCAGTAAACCCTCCATGTTGAAATAAAATAAAAATGACAGAGTAGGCGATTTTATTAATATGTTACTTGAGCAAGCTCTCATGCGATAGAGGGGCGAAATGATGGATAATTTTTCCCACATCCTTCAACGCCTACCGATAAAAACATGTGGATATTAATTAAGTGACCAATTTGTAGGTACCTCTCCTTTCGAGTTACAAGTTAATTTTGATATTCCCATATTTGAAGGATAGATAGATGCAAATGCCTTAGAAAAATGGTTAAATCTACTAGAAGGCTATTTCTCTGTTCATAATTTATTCGACAGGGAAAATATCACCTTCAAACTCCTTAAGGCTCTCCCCCATGTCAAACATTGGTGGGAAACTTACTGGGAGAAAGTTCCAGAGAAGAGTCTAGAATATATGGGGCAGAGCCCACTTGGGATTTTTTTGTGGATGCGGTAAATGAACAGTATTATCCTATTGGAAACTATGAGGACCAGTACATGAGATGGACCACACCATGGAAAGAGAGGGGCCAAGAATTTTTCAAAGTTCACCAATACCTTCCATACCTTGCACACCAATATACGTATCAAAAACTCCGAATGACATTTGGTTATGAAATATCGTGGGGCTCTACACAGATACATCCAGACTGAAATGGATTTTCTGGACATATCATCACTCGGTGCTGCTTATCGATATGTTGTTAAAATCGAGAAGAAATATAATCACCAAAACAAATGGGAGTTTAGGTCTACAAATCCACAACAACCAAAGTATGATAAATACGACCCTAAAAAACAGTCTCCCAAAAACTAGTCCAATCCATAGGAAAAGAAGGGTCACGAAAAGGCGAAGAAGGACACTAGAAAATGGTGCGATTTCCACAAAATCCCCTGGCACAACACCAATGAATGTCACTCAAAAAAATCATTGGTGGTTGAGATCAAAGACAAGGAGATGAACCCTGATTCAGAATTTGATTCAAAAAATATTTATAGAAGACAGATCATCGACGCAGACCCCACTGCTATTATCGCAACTGCAACAATTCAACGAGAAGAACCCACAGATCCTGAAGAGGGGCATCACCTTTTTCATTCACAGATGTGGGTGATGGGGAATCCCATGCATTTTATTTTTGACAACGGAAGCCAAAAGAACCTCATCTCAATAGAGGTCGTTAAATAGTTGGGATTCTCGACAACACCACACCCACAACCATACAACGTCAGGTGGCTTCATCAGGGATGAGATATTTGTGTCAACTAGCAGTGCCGATTTTCATACGGCATCCAAACCTTCAAGGATGAGTATTATCACTGAAATTTCATTCGTAAATGGTTACAGGAATCCAACATCTCCAAACACCTATTATTTCATTCATGGCCCAAAAATGCATTTCCAAAGGGCACAAACTATACAACTAGTTATAAAATCAGCATGCACTCAGAATATAAAGGAAGCATGCACATGTGCTCCAGTAAAAAACGCAAGGAAAGCACACATGCTCCCGATGCACGTCTATTGATGCAAAAAGCCACGCACACCTCAGAACGACGCATTAATGATTCTGGTCGACCTCCCACCCACTTCTGGTTTATCTCCCAAGTCGATTTGACGCCCAAATCCGAACTGAATCGGAGTGGGGGGATGGTCAAAGACCTAAAGGTGCCCTAAAGGGCCCCTTGTTCACACTAAAGACCGGTTGGATAATGCCTCAAATATTTTCTATAAAAAGAGGCCATGGGTGCACTATATTTTCAAAAATATATTTGTATTGTTATGATGTCTCTATTCTCCTACAATGAACCTCCTTTATCATTGGAGCATACAAGCAACATTTCATTGGGCCATTCACATCACCTCTTGAGTGAATGAGCTTTGTATTTCTTCACCATTTCCTTTTAGTTTTCTATTTGTAAGAAGAGCTCTCTCATTAGGGGTTCAAGAGCCCTCCCTTGGAGGAAGAGGGGATCCATAAGTCTCCATTTATCTTTGGTGTTTTCCCACTAATACAATCTATCCATTGGTGGCATGAATATTGGTCAATTTTTTGGTTGATTTTGGTTCTAATTCCCTTATGCACTTTAGTTTAGTTTCCTTGATTGTTGTTAGTTTAGTTGTTTGTTTATTTCTTATGCTTGATGCTTCTAGCTCTTGCACTAACTGTTGCCCTGTCCAACTGACCCAATTGGATTTGCAAGTGTCCCTCTTTTTCTCATTCAAGTGATGAAAATGATACAATAGATTGGCGACTCCACTGGGGATAGGTATCAATTTCCTCCCCATTTAGGTTGTTTGAGAAATTATTTTTTATTTATTTAACTTGCAAGGATCATAACCGACCCAAGACTACCTACAAAAAGCAAGATTTGGAGCTGAGATAAGAAAATTCCATTCGAAATTTTCTTCTCGACCGCGTATCAAAACATGCACAGGTTTTTCATCCCACAATCGCGTCTTCCGAGCATGTGTTCCAAGAGAACTATGTTTCTCAGTGCATTCTATGCACCTGGGCCAACGAGTTGTTGTTTATTTACACATTGGTGCAACATGCGCCTCTGTCTACTCTGTGACCCGTGCATTTGTTCAGAAGTTCAAAATTGTAAGGATTTGTTGTGATATTTTGAAGGCCCCTAACCTTCTAAATATTGATTCTATGCAATTTTTAATAAGCAACACACTTAGATTCCCTCTCCACATGAAGGGTTAGTCAAAACATAGGCACTTAGGGGGTTAAAATCCATATTTCTCCTCTTTTTTTGTTTCATTTTCCCACATGGATGGCTTGCTTTGATTGTAAAAATTAAGTTGGAATCATTCAATATCACATATATAAACACTTGCATTGGGACCAAAAATTGAACTTCAATCATTGAGTATTCTCTTCTCTCACACCATAGAGTGATCTTGAGAATCCGAAAAATGATTGAGGGAAGATTTCATCTCCCTTAAAGACAAAATCTTTAGGAGAGGACAAAAGCCCCCCTAGGGCCCCTCTTAGTTTCTTTTTCAAACATCTTAAATTTGTAAGGGCCCATACATGCCGACATGCTGCAAGGATAGGATAGTTTTGAAGCTACTTTCTTAGTTTACATCACTAGAGGAGTTTAAAGATTATTGCAACGGGCCCATACATGCCCACATGTCCACAATATAGGATAGTCTTTTGAATATTTATTAGATTAAATCACATTAGGGAGTTAAAATATTGGTAAGGACCCACATGTCCATTTGCTAGTTCTTTAGGGACTTTAAAATTATGCAAGGTTGTACCAATGGCATCTAGTAAGATAGGTAATCAAGACTTGTAAGGACCACACAAAGTCCACATGCTTCAAGGTAACACCTAACTTATTAAAAATTTGACACATTTTATCACTTTCTCACACACAAAGCCACTACTCACTCACATAGTTTCATCTCGAATTGTGGAGGTTGAAGTAAGTTTCCCCCAAAGGGATTTCGAAACGCCCCACCCTTTTCTTGAAGGAACTATCCACTCCCACTTAAATTTGAATGATATTGGTTCACACCCCCAATCTCACAAACAACCACATCTAATTTTTTTTTAAAAACTCACTAAGTTTTCCTCCACAGGAGGTACCAAAAGAATTTTTTCAGTCTAGGTAGGATATTGGGGATATGCATCCAAATAACTCCCAGTTATCTAGTTCTCACATATTCAAACATTAGAAATTGTCAAGTAGGGAACTTTAAAATCCTCCAAGTCAAGTGTTCCTAACACCATAAGGTAGGGAGATACCCGTGAAGGGTCGAAGGCCGAGGTCCGATTATTATGTGCGTCCCCCCTTGAGGCACCCACCTCTTGGACGAGATCCAACCTGTGACCCATTTCTAAGGCCGAAAATCTAAATGCCGCACTTTGACCGAGGTACCTAGTGACCAAAGTTTAGGACATCTACCCAGGTGGAAATTGTGGGCTGCAATTGCACCTTGATCATATTTTGTGTGGCTATTGGGAAATATCACCAACTCTTTCGATATATGCACCCTCTACCCCTCATTATAACTGATTATTTCATCCTTCACTAGTTCCTCTTCCAGTGGCTTCAAACCCCACTGTTTAGTGCTATTGGAAGGTCCAGTGCTATTTGAGAGGATAGACGTTATGTCTTTTAGGACATGAGCATTTTTTTTCTTTGTTCTCCCACGCGGACAAAATCCACCTACCCACATGTATACTTCTTTGATTTATGTATGATTCTCTTGTGATTAAATGCGATCATAATATATATTGTGAAAGTCCAAGTTATACAAAGTCTCTTGTTCATTTATTTTCTCTCATCACCATTTTCATACATCCACTTTGCTAGTCGGACATCATAGGGGACCCATAGAATCCCGAACATTCCAGACGCTTGCTAAATCTCCCTCCTATTATAGGGGGGATTCCTAGTCTTGTCAACTCATCGACTCAACCCTCTCACACCCTTGTGAGTGATACTGTCTTAGGATCATCTTTTCTTGGTTCCACTTTACTTGGGTCCACTTCCCAAGGCCAACCATCCACTCACTCTCCTTTACAAGGAAGCGGGGGGAAAACCTCTTCCTGAGGGAGAAGTACAACCCCACCTCACCCCCCTCACGGGTCAAGTACACAAACCACTCACACCATGTCTAGAACTAACCCTCCACCACCACTCTAGATGCCATACTTGGCTTCCCTCAACATACCAGATCTGAGCAAGCTCACGAATGATCCTATATTGCATGACCCCACATGGCTTGCAATGCCTACCAAACTACCTTTAGACATCCCGCAATTTGAAGGAAAGGTAGGAGATGACCCTTCCAACCATGTGATGACCTTCCACCTATGGTGCTATTCAAATAGTATCATGGATGACTCCATATGGTTAAGGTTATTTCAATGCACACTCACAGCCCCATCAACCAAGTGGTATGTAAACAAAAATTCAGGGTCCCATGTGACTTTTGAATCATTGGACAAAGCATTTTTGACCTTCTTTCAACTACCAATCTGCCATGAAAATGGTCTCAAACTAATCTCTGAGTTTAAACAATCCTCAACCACCCATATCACCAACCAGATTCATGAATGGCGTTGGCGACGTAGTGTATTCAAAGCAAAAACCACTAAGCAACACTGCCTTGATTGGTTTCTCAGATCACTTTTCTCCCTCCTTGCCAAAGATGTGGCTTCCACCTTCTCCCAATTTTAATTAGAAGCCATCAACAAGGCTCAACAATACGACCTCATCTATGCACAATCAGGATACTTATATATGGTACTAGATGACACCCCGAGACCCATACTATTCGGCTAGGACAAACCTGGGATGTCCCAGTCAGCGGATGGATTGATTGGTACCATGACACATCACAATCTATACATCCAACCACAACCTATGTATGACACACCCCAATATCCACCGATATATGGGATAACCCCTGGTTACCCTCCCCCCCCTTGCCAATAGCCATATCATGTTGTCCTCCCTTCACCCATGAGTGGACCCACATTGACACCCATGATGCGCTCGACTGTTCAACCAAGTTATGGTACCCCCTCTACCTCATCTTACAACTTGAGCACTAGTGAAAGCACCATGCCTTCCTATGTACCATATGTATCATTACCACAAAATAATTCATACTTTCCATTTCCTGGTCCTCCACAACCCATGGCTCCACCACAAGGACAACCACATGTTGGGGTTAACTTTGTTCATCCCTCTCCCATTCAAAAATTTCACAATTTTGAACAAATGAATACGAAAAACCCATCCCATCAGTCAAATAATGCCAAAAAGAAAGGAAAAAACTGAAACAATAATAACCCCTCACAAAACCAACAGGTTGGGGGCAACCAGAATCATGGGAACCAAAACCCCCAAGGGGGAAATCACAACAAATGCCAAGGAAATAATACAAACAACCTTCGGAACAACTTCCCTTGTGCCCTTTGCAGTGAGTATGGCCATTATACTCACCATTTTCCCCAAATTACCGACTTTAAATAGATGAAAGAATCTATGAACGAACCACGTCCCCCAACATCGCCTGCCCCTTAACAGGTCCCACAACAATATGTGCAACAACCACACCCAGATGTGTTGTAGAACCCTATTCCACACCAAGGGGTGATGCATACCTATCAGGAGATGCACCCTGCCCCTCCACAGATGGGACATTATCAAAACCCTGGCACTCCTGCGGATCACACTATCCTCCTCACTAGTGAAGAGGAAATTCGTCATCAAATGTGCAGTTGTCAATACAACACACCCTCTGAATCTAATCCCATCACTTCAGAAGTAGTTTCAATTACAACTGGACCACCTTTGATGATTCCATGCTCTAACACTGACCCACCCCTTCGTATACCTCGTATCCCATTATGAAGGAATGTCAACAACCCTTAGGCTAGGGCAGCACAAAATTATAGTTTGGTTGATGACTTGGTGCAATCCCCTGCCGCCTGTCAGTCTTGGAAGTCGTTCAAAACTTTCCCACTCAACGAAAGTCACTAATTTTCGCCCTGGGGGAAATTGAACATGCTAATACTAGACTCATCATATTTGATCTAGACTGCGGGGAACCCCGTCTCCCCACTTTGGTAGCCTTCCAGATACTAGTCAAAATTTGGAACATCACAATTCATCGATGTATCATTGATGAAGGTGCATCCACATGCATCATGTCCAAAACTATATGGAAGAAACTCAACTCCCCCGAGCTAACACCATCCGCCATTAATTTAAGATCTTATGATGGACGACCATCCTCTCCTGAAGGGCTCTTTCAAAATGTCCCCGTTGAACTTGGGGGAAAAACCATCCTTATCGACATATAGGTTATCAACGCCCCACTCGATTACAATATCCTATTCATACATAGCTACATGTACGCTATGAAGGCATTATATTCTTCTGTGTTTCGAACGATGATGTTCCCCCACAACGAGAAGATCATCACCATCGATCAAGTTTCACATTACGAGCTGAACCATTCCTCCAACATCAATAAAATCCTAACTTTTGTCCACACTAATTTGTACACCTACCCACTCATCAAGATGGCCCCCAGAATTTTCAAAGACCCATCATTGCTAGGGACATACCACAGAGCACCCCCGCTCATACACTCCTTAGCTCAAGTATGCATCATCTCTTCCAATGGAACTAACACTGGAGATACCATTCTTCCTGCCAAGAATTCTTCACTTCCTAACGTCCCACTAGTCACAAAAATCCTACCTCAGGTACCCCTAGAGGACTCTCCAACACCACCTGTTCCCGATTTCACTCTCTCCCAGGGTCACATCCTGGTTTGGGAGACAGTCCCCCAAGCCATTACCCAAATCCCCTTCTTCTACCCCCCAATGGGTGTACATGCTTCCCAAGTAGCCGCAACACTTACCCTTCCTAACATGATTCTCGCTATTCTGGTTTGGTATCTACACCCACCTGAGTTGGTCCCTCAACCATCCCTCCCTCCCCAAACCAAGGAAACCCCATTGCAGATCCCAATCCTAACCTCAACGACCCCAAC
>JZKD02S1391951.1:134792-148608 GCA_000966675.3 Picea glauca
TCAACTCCCTCAAGCAACCACATTGCTCGTAGTTTCATCCAGCACACCTAGTACTACAACCACGTCCGCTACTACAGGTAGAAAAGGGATGCAAACCAAATTCGTGTGCGACATCTTTTCAGAATATGGCCATTACACCCACTATTTCCCTGTGCTACCTTAGTTTTGATAGACGTTAACAACAATACGCCAGAGCTTTCAGCAGGCACCCCCTCCATCCATGTCATCAAGCACTCATGTCACTGACATCCATTATGTCATGCCCACAGTCAACAAATGAATGAGATACCCTTTATCTCTCTGTGAATCACTTAACCATTTCACATACCAGTGTTCTATGATCAATGAATATAGGCGTCACCAAATGGCCCTTATTCCAAATCCTGTACCTCCCCACTACCAAAGATACCAATGATTACCCATACTCCACCCCCTGATGTCGTTCATATTATCTCTCCTGAGCCTGAGGCACTTCCCACTCCTCCATGATTCATGGATAACCTATATGAATATTTTCCCCCAAATCCCCCCAATTCCCCAGGCCATTTCCCCGCGAAAATCTTACGCCTGACTACAATTTTTAACCCAAAGTATCTTGTTATCTGGTTTATGTCGAGCAAACCATTGAAACCTCCTTACACCACCCCCTCTACATCGTCACCACCAGAAGACAACCACATGGTGACAATTACCAATGTTACTCCCCTATATTCTCTCGCTAGTTCCACTGTGACAAAGACATCCTCGAAGAGTTAACTACCCCTGATTTCCCATGGAATGCGCTCCATCACAAAGCACTCTTTCTCTCGCAGGAATCCTTTGAGACACCTAGCCAAGACTCCATATACGAAATTGAAACCAAATATTTTATCCCATCAGGGCATATATATTGGTTCAACAACCCTATCCCTACCCCCGACACTTTAGAAGAGGGAAACATGGCCAACATTTCCCCCACTATCAAAATCAATATTTCCATCAAACCTAGAATCGTCGAATAAATCACCATTGGCACCGCATGATCTCCTGAAGAACTTATAGCTTACAAATCTCTCTTCCAAGAATACCGGGACATTTTTTCCTGGTCATACACCGAGATGCTTGGACTTGATCCTTCTATTATTGAACATCATATAGACACATGGCCTGATATCACACCTGTGCGACAAAAGAAATGCCCACTACACCCATCCAAAGCAGCAGCCATCAAAGCCGCAATTGACAAATTACGCACTCCAGGGTTCATATTACCCATCGCATATATGTCATGGGTCTCCAATCCCGTCCCTGTCAACAAAAAATAGGGAACTATTCGCGTCTGTACTAAATTTCGTGATCTCAATCATGCCTGTCCCAAAGACAATTTCTCAATTCCTTTTATCGACCAAATTATCGATGATTGTGCCGACCACGAGGATTTTTCCTTCATGGTAGGGTTGTCTGGCTACAATGAAATTCAAATTCACCCAGCCGATCAATATAAAACCACATTCACTACCCCATGGGGTAATTTTGCATATCATGTCATGCCTTTTGGCCTCAAGAACACTGGGGCGACTTTCCAATAGGCCATGACCTACATTTTTCATGATCTTGCTCACATCATCCTCATCTACTTAGACAACCTCACCGCTCGATATAAGAAACACACTCAACATCTAGATGACTTACGAGTTGTCCTCCAATGGTGTCGACAATACAATATCCGCTTGACTGCCCTTAAGTGTGTATTTTGTGTCACCGTTGGACGCCTCCTTGGGTTCATAGTTTCCCAACATGGCATCACCGTAGACCCCCTCAAGGTCCAAGCTGTCACAAAAATCCCCCCCCCTCAGAATTTATGCCAACTTGATGACGACGTACACTCCCTCCACAACTCGTAGGTCGGAAGGTCCATGTCAACACAGGATCTTTCCCTTACACCGGCCTGAAGAACTCTAAACGGCTCTTCTATTTCCCTATTGGGAAATCTTCACCCACAACAAACTCTCACGGGATCCCCTCTTTACACTTGGGAGATTGGACTTCGCAACTTCGTGAATCCAGGGGTCAAGCGTTGGTCTCTCGAATCCCCAAAACCTGAAACAGTCAACGCTGACCTTTCCCTTTTCCTTTCGGGATTTTCCCTATCGTGATTTCAGCGATCGCGATGTCGAGAAACTTGTCTCCCCGACTCCCGAATCCCGATTTGCCGAAACTCCGATATACTCGTGAACTTTGACTTTTCAACACTACCTCACTTCATCTGCACTTCGGACTTCGCAATATCGCGAATCCTGATGCAATGTGTTCGGAACTTTACCCTACGAAACTCTGAAATAGCGTGCCACCTGTCCACCTCGCTAACTCTTGTGGCCCCACGTCATTCTCTTAGCTTTCAGGATTTTGTGTTTAGTGATATCGCGATTCCCGTTGCCCAATTTACGGGACTTCAACCTACGAAACCTCGATATGGAAATCGCCGTGTAAATCCAATGACCCTTATGGCTCAGATCTATGGTCCTACCCCTCCTGAGCTTAGAACCCCTCTGAAATACTCGTGGTAACTCGCTTGTTCTTCTGTGAGATCTGACAGCCCACGGGACTTCGCGGTTTCTCCTCAGAGAATTTCTGACCGTCCGTTCCTCCTGATGATTTCCTCGTAATGAACCAAGTATTCCTCCGCGAAAACTTGTCCACCTGCATGAAAACTTGCAATGCCTGCTAAACACTCCATGGTACAAGCTTCCTGTGCTTTTATTTGGTGATTACTCGAAGGTCCTATACCTCCTGAGCTTCCTTATAACTCCGAGTATTAGAAAAGACTCTTGTGCGCACTCCTTGGAGCAACCTTCAGACACTTCCAAGCATTGAATTTCCTTCGACCCTGTGCATGCCTGCAGCAGCAGTCTCTCAATGCTTCACTGAGGTCCACAACTCTGGGACTTCACTCGGCCTGCGCACTCCTTGCATGGCTCGTTTACCTGATTTCACTTCTGAACGAACAAGAACAAAAGCTACCCTATTTGAACCCTTTGTCAACGCACTCCTTACAGAAAATTCGACTGCACTCCTTGCAGGAACCCTTGCTCAGATAGAGAAACAATTGAAACTCATTCCTACTTCCTTTCAGACTTCAAACTCAAACATGAAATCATATACATGGCATATAAAGAAAATGTATAACAAGAAGCAAACATTCATGAGCATATCATTCAAAGATCAATACATAGAGAACAAACACGAAACCATGAATTTGAATCAAACTCTTTCTATTAATCCAAATATCTGTACATGGGTGTTCTTACACAGCTCTCTGCTTCTCCTCTATGCTATCTTCTCCTCTGATTCTTTTACAATACACAATGAGGGTGTCTATATCTCGTTTCCCTCTTGTGCTCTAAAACTGTCTAATCTAGAATTGAATTCTATCTACTTTACATTAAGTACCCTAAATGCCTTCTACCTACTAAGGACGAGAGAAAATCGCTCAAGGTCCATTTACACTATACAAGTGTGCTCCTTCTTAATGGGTTCATTTAATATCGTGCATCAATTTCAAGGTAATTTCAAAATTTGTGCTGGCACTTGTCCAACTGTCCGGTGTCTCCACGTTGGCTTGCTTGATGTTGGCGATGCTCCTGCATCATACTCCCTAGCTTGAAAAATTTCATGGGCTCCTATCCATGAGCTCATGCATAGTCTGTCCATGCCTTTGGATCTCTGCCTCGTTCTCCCAGCTGGCATCTTCAACTGGATGGTCTTTCCATTTGACCAGATACTCAAAGTATTGTTTTTGCCTAGTCTTCTTGCTCACTCTTTTGTCCAGTATGAGCTCCATCTGCGGCTTATCTACAAATGGCATCTTCTTTTTCCACTGCACCTATAGCTACTCATTTCCAGTCCTTGTTTCCTCATCTTTATATGGGTACAAATATGAGATATTGAATATCATAGAAATTCTGATACCATCAAGTAATTCAATCTCGTAAGCATTTTCCCCAAACTTCTTCAAGACCTTACATGGTCCGATTTTCTTCATTTTCAATTTATTATATGTTCCTCTCGGGAACCTTTCCTTCCTCAAATGTGCGAGAATCAAATCACCAAACTCAAAATGAAGTTGTCTCTTGTGCTGATCTGCTCTACACTTATACTCTTGGTTCAAGTTCTGCAATCGCTCGTTCACCTGGCTGTGAATTTCCTTCATCGCCTCTGCGAAATATTCTACACTAGCGCTCCTAGTCGCAGTCTGTTCTGAATCCCTCAGTTCATAAATTCCCCTCGATTGCATGCCATAAAGAATCTAAAATGTACTTTGCCCTATGATCCTGTTAACCGAGTTGTTATATGCAAACTCTGCCTGTGGTAATATGTTGTCCCATTGGCTGTGGTGCTCTGTCACCAATCTTCTCAGCAAGTCTTCCAGACTTTTGTTCACTACTTCTGTCTGTCCATTCATCTAAGGATGATAAGCCAAACTAAAAGACAAGTTAGTTCCCAACTTCTTCCATAAGGTCCTCCAAAAGTGCCCTATGAACTTGGTATCTCGATCCGAAACTATACTCCTTGGTAAGCCATGAAGTCGAATGACTTCTCTGAAAAATAGATTCGCAATGTGAGTTGCGTCACTGGTCTTCTGATGTGGAATGAAGTGTGCCATCTTGGAAAATCTATCCACCACCACAAAGATTGAATCAAAACCTCTTTGTGTTCTTGGAAACCCCAATATGAAATCCATGCTAATTGCATCCCACGGCCTCTCTGGTATGGGCAATGGTTGATAAAACCGCGCATTATATCTCCTTCCCTTCAAATGATGGAAAATTATGCATCTATCCATGAATCTCTTGACATATGCTCACATTCCTGGCCAAAAATATGACCCATTCAGCTTTGCGAATGTATTTTCGTGACCAAAGTGCCCTACCAATCCTCCACTGTGTTTCTCTTTTATGAAATTCTCCCTCATGGAGCATTTCAAAATACACAGTTGATTACCTTTAAATAGTAATCCTTCCTGAATCATGTATTCTGTCCATTGGCTCTTGTCTCTGAGAATTGGATTCTCAATTGCTTCATACGCCTCCTTAAAATCCTGATCATCTGCGTACATGTCCCTGAGATCATCAAAACCCAACATTTTGACTTTGAACTCCTGCAACAACAAACACTTCCTGCTCAAAGCATCAACAACTTTGTTAGCAGTACCAAAAATATGTTTAATCACAAAAGTGAAATTCTACATATATTCAACCCATTTGACATGTCTTTGATTCAACTTCTCCTGTTGAGTCACAAACTGCAGTGCATGATTATCACTGTATAAAACAAATTCTTTCAGGATCAAGTAATGCCTCCATTTCTTCAATGCCTAGATGATAGCATAAAATTCCTTGTCATAAGTGGAGTATTTCACTTTCAACTCATTCAGCTTCTCGCTGAAGTATGCTATTGGTCTGTCTTCCTGACTCAATACTGCCCCTATTGCAAACCCACTTGCATCACATTTCAACTGAAATGTCTTTCGAAAATTCGACAACACCAAAACTGGTTGTTCCGTAATCTTCCTCTTCAATAGATTAAAAATTTTCTCAGCCTCCTCTATCCAGTGAAAAGACTTATGTCTTTTCTTCACTATGTCCATCATCGGTGTGCTAATTCCACTGAAATTCCTGATGAACTTTCGGTAGAAACTAGCCAATCTGTGAAAACTTCTCACCTCAAAGATATTCTTCGGTGATGGCCAATTCTTAATCACTTCCACCTTATCTGGATCCATCCTCAACTCATTTTCTGAAATAACAAACCCCAAGTAAATGAGCTCTGTCTTCATGAATGAGGATTTCTTCACGTTTATCAACAACTTCTCTTGCTGTAGTTTCTGCATCACTGTAGCCAAATGCTTCAGATGCTCTGCCACTGTTTTACTGTAAACCAGTATGTCGTCTAAATACACGATAAAAAAATTTCTGATGAACTCCTTCAGGACTTCATTCATCAACCTCATGAAGGTACTCGACGCATTTGTTAAGCCAAATGGCATAACAAGCCATTCATACAACCCTTCGTTGGTTTTGAATGATGTCTTCCATTCATCACCCTCTCTCATGCGGATTTGATGATAACCGCTTTTCAAATCAATCTTTGAAAAATATTTTGCTCCACTCAAGCAATCCATCAGATCATCCATCCTTGGCAATGGAAATCTGCACCTAATGGTTATCTTGTTAATCTCTCTCGATTCAGTACACATCCTCCAACCTCCGTCTTTCTTCGGATTGAGTACTGTTGGAACAACACATGGACTCAAGCTTTCCCTGACTAAACCTTTGTCCAACAACTCCTGGACTTGCCTCTTAACCTCTTCATTATCTTGCGGTGTCAATCTGTACGTGAATTTATTTGGTAAACTAACTCCTAGTATGAGATCAATATGATGACTCACACTTCTGATCGGTGGCAACGAACGAGGTAATTTGTCCACTACTATGTTAGTGAACTCTCCTAGCAGTTCCTGAACCTCTTCTGGTAGATTATCTACCCTTGTGCTGGTTAAAACAATCTTTGGTTTCCTGACCACTATGAATTGCGGATCCTCCTTCTTCTTAACTTCTCTAAGAAGTTCCTTCCCACTCATGAGAAGTACAGTGTTGCTTACTTTCGGCTTCACTTCCTTATCCTTAATTGGAAGCAACATGTGAGTCCTCCCATTCTTCTCCAGGGTGTATGTGTTCATTCTCCCATCATGAATCACATTCCTGTCATATTTCCATGGCCTACCCAACAATATATTACAAACATCCATAGGAATGACATCACATAATATCTTATCATTATATCCTCCTATCTTAAATTCAACTAAACAATGTTTAGTGACAGTTACCTGGTGTCCTTTTTGTAGCCACGAAACCCTGTATGGGCTTGGATGATCAGTCGTCTCCAGCTCCAGCTTTTCTACCATCTCGGTTGAAACAAGATTATCTGTGCTACCACTGTCTACAATGACCTTGCATACCCTGTCCTTGGTCTTGCAAGCAATCCAGAAAAGTCTGGTCCTTTGGACTGAACTCTCCACCTCCTTCTCTGGTGTCAAAAGGACTTTTCACATCATTAGTGATCTTCCTCCTTTAGCATCTTCTGCCTCAACATCCCGCCTCTATTCTTTGGCGATGTGAGTTTCTCCACTCTCCTTCTTTTTGTCTGTACACTCGTAAGACTTGTGCCCATTCTTTCCACACATGAATCATGTTATTACTCCACCTCTTCCTCTTCCTCTACCTCTAGTATAAGGAAAAGTATTATTATCAGCATAATCTCCTCTTTGCTCAGTATACTTCCCTCTCTATGAGGTTCCACCTCTCTCAGTTCGAGTCTGAGGCCTTTTCCAGTCCTCTTTGGGCTTCTGATATTTGTCCTGGGCAACAAATTTGCCTCTGGGCTGACTCTTGCCTCGGCCTCTCTGACCCTGTTTTCGGCTCAACTTCTCTTCCGCTTTCAGATCCATCTGATAAGAATCTTACACCGTTCGGATGGTTACCATGCTCATCTCATCCTGGATATCATATCTCAGGCCATTCATATATCTGGAAACTTTTTCATCCTCGCTCTCCCGATGACCTGCCCTGATTTTCAACTTATAGAATTCTTCAGTGTATTCTTTCACTGCCATCAGCTTCTGTCTCAAGTTCTGCATCCTCTTGAACAGAGTAATCTGGTAATCTCTAGGGATGAATTTTGCCTTCATCTTCGTGATCATTCTATCCCAACTTTTGATCTTCTGCTTGCCTTTGCAGCGTCTGTTAGCTTGTATTTCATCCCACCACAATGTTGCATGTCCCTTCAATCTCGTGAAAGAATGCTTGACTTTCTTGTCCTCTTCGACATCTTCATAGTCAAAGTATGTGTCTAGAGCTCTAATCCAGTCTAGAAGCTCCTCTACATCAAGATTTCCCTCATAAACTGAAATGTCCATCTTCGCTCTTGCACCCATTCTTGCAATAGCTCTGATCAAGCATTCATTTGTTGCATCTTCAGTTGCAACTTCCTCTTCATGTTCAGCCTCAACTTCACTCTCAGAATCACTAAGATCTCCCACACTAACTGTGTGTCTCTGTGATGTCTCCATGTCTTCAAGTCTAGCTCGTAGATCATGCATCTCTCTCTCCATGGCTGGATCTATCATCTGTCTGCCCCTTCTTCTCGGCATTTCCCTCTCTGGTGGATCGGGTGTTTGCCTGTCCCTTCTCCTTGGTGGCATGGTGAATTCTTATTTTTCTCTGCTATAGAAAGCAAAGAACCTTTCTGTGCTCTGATACCAAATGATGACGACGTACGCTCCCTACAAAACCCACAGGTCGGAAGGTCCACGTCAACACAGAATCTTTCCCTTACACCAGGCCAAAGAACTCTAAACGGCTCTTCTATTTCCCTATCGGGAAATCTGGACCCACAACAAACTCTCACAGGATCCCCTCTTTACACTTGGGAGATCAGAATTCGCAACTTCGCGACTCCAGGGGTCAAGCATTGGTCTCTTGAATCCCCGAAACTTGAAACAGTCAACGCTGACCTTTCCCTTTTCCTTTTGGGATTTTCCCTATCGTGATTTCGGTGATCGCAATGTCGAGAAACTTGTCTCCCCGACTCCCGAATCCTGATTTTCTGAAACTCCGATATACTCGTGAACTTTGACTTTTCAACGCTACCTCACTTCATCAGCACTTCAGACTTTGCAATATCATGAATCATGATGCAATGTGTTTGGAAATTTACCCCACAAAACTCTGAAATAGCGTGCCACCTATCCACCTCGCTGACTCTTGTGGCCCCACGTCGTTCTCTTAGCTTTCGGGATTTCATGTTTCGTGATATCGCGATTCCCATTGCCAAATTTACGGGACTTCAACCTAGGAAACCCCGATATGGAAATCCCCGTGTAAATCCAATGGCCCTTATGGCTTGGATCTATGGTCCTACCCCTCCTGAGCTTAGAACCCCTCTGAAATACTCGCGGTAACTCGCTTGTTCTTCCATGAGATCTAATGGCCCACAGGACTTCGTGGTTTCTCCTCAGAGAATTTCTAACCGTCCGTTCCTCCTGATGATTTCCTCGTAATGAACCAAGTATTCCTCTGCAAAAACTTGTCCACCTACATGAAAACTTGCAACGCCTGCTAAACACTCCATGGTACAAGCTTCCTGTGCTTTTCTTTAGTGATTACTCAAAGGTCCTATACCTCCTGAGCTTTCTTATAACTCCGAGTATTAGAAAAGACTCTTGCGTGCACTCCTTGCGGCAACCTTCAGACACTTCCAAGTGTTGAATTTCCTTCGACCTTGCAGACGCCTGCAGCAGCAATCTCTCAATGCTTCACTCAGGTCCACAACTCTAGGACTTCACTCAGCCTACACACTCCTTGCACGACTCCTTTACCTGATTTCACTTCTGAATGAATGAGAACAAAAGATACCCTATCTGAACCCTTTGTCAATGCACTCCTTGCGGACAATTCGACTGCACTCCTTGCAGGAACCCTTGCTCAGATAGAGAAACAATTGAAACTCATTCCTACTTCCTTTCAGACTTCAAACTCAAACATGAAATCATATACACATCATATAAATCAAATGTATAATAGGAAGCAAACATTTATAAGCATATCATTCAAAGATCAATACACAGAGAACAAACACGAAACCATGAATTTTAATCAAACTCTTTCTATTAATCCAAATATATGTACATGGGTGTTCTTACATAGCTATTTGCTTTTCCTCTATGCTCTCTTCTCCTCTGATTCTTTTACAATACACAATGAGGGTGTCTATATCTCGTTTCCCTCTTGCGCTTTAAAACTGTCTAATCTAGAATTGAATTCTATCTACTTTACATTAACTACCATAAATGCCTTCTACCTACTAAGGACAAGAGAAAACCGCTCAAGGTCCATTTACACTATACAAGTGCGCTCCTTCTTAATGGATTCATTTAAGATCGCGCATCAATTTCAAGGTAATTTCAAAATTTGTGTTGGCCCTTGTCCAGCTGTCCGGTGTCTCCGCGCTGGCTTGCTTGATGTTGGTGATGCTCTTGCATCATACTCCTTGGATTGAAAAATTTCATGGGCTCCTGTCCATGAGATCATGCACAGTCTATCCATGCCTTTGGATCTCTACCTCATTCTCCCAACTGGCATCTTCAACTGGATGGTCTTTCCATTTGACCAGATACTCAAAGTATTGTTTTCTCCTGGTCTTCTTGCTCACTCTTTTGTCCAGTATGCGCTCCATTTGTGGCTTATCTGCAACTGGCATCTTCTTTTGCCACTGCACATAATCTTGCTTTGACCACTTGGGCCCTCTATTCCCCTCACATAAACTACTCCACTTCAAAAACATATGTTTGGGCTCAACAACCAAGAACTAAGAAGAATACACAGTCATCATCGACCTCCTTACCAAGGTCAATCACCACCATATTCTCCACCTTAGCATCCTATTATATTCCCATCTCGTTGTCCTGCAACTCAACAATGTGTACTGTGTCCACGATCCCTGCCTCTTCCGTAAATACCTGGAAGTTAGACTTTTATCTCGACATTTTGATTCAATCACGACAATTCAATCAAATAGTAGATAATATGGCTAACTTAGTGTTAGATTGGCATTTATCACATCAAGACATCATTACACATACATAAATTACAAAATTTTGTCACAACATATAGATTAGACATCATAAAAATCACCATAAAACATCATCACATGTGAACTCCACAAAGGTCCCAAAAATGTATATCCATATATATATATCGATCAATGTGCCATTAATGTTTACAAAAACAAATAGTACAACATGTACATCGACCATAGGCAGGTGAACCCCCTCATCTCTATAAGTACAAAATAGGTGTCACACCACCCTATACAAAATGGATTCGCAGGCCTATATCAATACAAACATATATACACATCAAAAACACTCATGGTTCCTGTAGTGCACCACCACCTGGTCCTCTCTCTGGAGGAGGTGCCCCACCAGCCGATGATACTCCAGGTTCTGGGGGCATCTGCCCAGTCATTGCCTCCCCCGCTACAGCTACTCTACAGATCAGGGTCCGCAACTCCTTCAAAAATCCCAAACACTGCTCCAAAACTCCCTCATCCTAGATCTATGTCCACATGCCCTCAGGCACTCCCTGTAGCACCACCTCCAATCATAGTGAAAGTCCTCTAACACTCCGCTAGCATCTGTTGGAGGAGCATGTGAAGGTCTTGCACTAGGGTCATCATATTGATGCCTCCTACCAGCTCTATCAGCATCAAATGGCCTCACACCAGCCTTGTCCCTCTGACACCTCTCCCCTGCCTTTGGCTCTCCCCACTGCGGTATCTCCGGCCCCTGATGAGACGACACTCTAACCAAATCTACCTCTCATCCATGTGGCCCCACATCTGCACACAAAATAAACAAATGATAGCATCAGGGTCCATCCATACATAAAAACATATGCTATACTATCCAAAACATCAAATACATCAACATACCTTGGTGGTACCAAACCTCTCAAGGAGGTAAGACCATGTTTGGATCTCGAAAATAGTCCATCCCACCATATGGGTATCACAGGATGATCTGTGGCATCTGGTGCCACACACGTGCTATCTCAATTGTAAAGTAATGGCCACCCTCCCCACCCCCATATCGAACCAATATCGATGCCCATCACATCAATCATGGCTCACGCACACCAGGCGCATACAACAAAACTCTCAGGCGCAACATAGGCACCCTCTCCAAGAACCAGGCCACCAAGATCGACCCAAAGGAAAAATACCCTGAGTTCGTAGCTCGACACCTGTTGAGATGCCCCATCATCTTGGCATGTAGCATCAAGCCCCAGGCAAAATTCTCTCCACCCAGTTCCCTCTGCATGATCCTCAACTGACCACCACTGATCCATTGAGTATCTATGGATCCACGGACCCTCACAATCATCGCTACAATGCAATGATGCACAAGGGCATCCATCACCCAAATCTGCACCACTGAGCCTGACATAAATTCCTCCCTAGTACAATACATTCGTGCCAGGTCAACCAAATGTCCATTCACTGGAAACAGGGGATCAACAGGTAGAGCACTTCCTTGAAAAAGGGAGCCCAGTCAAGAAATACACATCCTCTGTCATAGAGAATGTGAGTTTCTCCCCCCGCACAATGAAGGACTGCAGATCAGTGCTGCACATAGATATCATAAACTGCAACAGGTACTTATGTGCCCGCAATAGTGAGCAGTCAAAGAAATTTAGCAACCCACGGGATGCCAAAGGCCCCCGCACACCTAGCTCCTCATCCCTCACTGCCTCCCTGAGGCGCGCCCAGTCCCTCTCCCTCCAGTGGACTGGCATCCTGAACTGGTCTCCTGCATCCACATAAACAATACTTGATCAGACTTCACACACCACAAAAAACACCAAATCTCAAAAAATATAAGTTTTTACACCATCCCAACTTTGCCTCATGTGCATGGTTATTTCCCCCATAGGTGCGCCTGTTCTTCACACAGTTGTGCATCAATGTGCAACTGTTGAAGACACAGGCACGCATTCATGCACCCTTGTCACACACATAGGTACACATTCATACATGATTTTTTGATACATAGTTTAGCACAAATGCACAACTGTCAGAGAGACAACCACACACGAGTGTGCAACTGTACTTTGAATAGGTTTGCATCCACTGCATGCCTGTTTTTCTCATTCAAGCGCCCCCATGTGCGGTTGTCTTAATTAAATCCATGCACCCAAGTGAGAGAATCTTTTGATTTCCCATGCACTGGGGGCCCACCCTTACACAAAACCCCCAGTATGACCATCCATACGTCCCTGCCCAAAAATGAAATCCTACCTACTATGCAGGAGGATGAGACCACTAACTTGGCTCTCACTAATACTAGATCACTTGGCTCGATCTCTTGGAATCTCCAAATCTCCTCTCAAACCTCTTGTAAAATCACTATGACAATAGGTACAAATGAGGTGGAATTATGGGCCCCACAACTATATATAGTCCCTTTTTTCCAAACTTCCAAACTCAATTACAGGAGCTCAAAGCATCCATTTTTTGATCCATCTTTAGCCATAGGATCAGGATCCTTCCACCTACACAATCACATTCCTTGGGTCACTTGTTCGACAACACAAGTATTCCAATAGAGGATGAACACCTTCAGTAACCACTCACATAAGTAGATCAAAGATCAACACACCGATGTTTTCATGTGGTAAAACCCCTATGGGGAAACATCCACGGCCCCAGCCAACGCGACCACTTGGAGCAGTTTATTAATGCAAAGAAAAAGATTACAAAGAGATTTTACAAGAGAGTTTCTCACAATCAATCATCGGCAAATGACCCTCCATGCTATTTAAATAGAGATCATGGACCAATCAGGTGTTAAGCCATGGATCAATGGCCATTAACATCGAGGAGAGTATGAACCGTCGAATCACTCTATGTCGGGAGCATATCATGACTGTCGAATTTCCTAACTACAAATGCATACTAATGCATACTAAAGAAACACACTTTTACCTAATGACATATTAGACCAAGTAGATCTTAACTAACTCCTAAGTGTCTAAATATCCCAACATCCCCCCTTAAGAACAACTTGGGATAAGATTGAAGGATTTACAATAATGACACAATAGTAGAAGGAAGGAGGCATTAGAGCCTATCCCCCCTTAATGAAAACTTCCTGAACTCCTAACATAGATCGAAGTTTGAAAAACTTCGCTTCTGTAAGAGACTTTGTGAAAATGTCTGC
>JZKD02S1391951.1:148618-172098 GCA_000966675.3 Picea glauca
TATAATTTATATTATAATTTTTGTAATATACAAAATTAACTTTATAATAAACTTCTAAAATATTATAATTTATATTATAATTTTTGTAATATAAAAAATTAACTTTATAATAAACTTCTAAAATGTTATAATTTATATTATAATCTTTGTATAACATTTTATATTATAATCTTTGTAATATGAAAAATAGAAGACTATTCTTTATTGAATGATTTTTTATTATATATTTTTAAGAAAAATAAATTTCTGTTTTATTATGTAACTTTAAAATTGTAGTTTTTTTTTTATATATTATAATAATTAAAAATTTCAAAAATTTTATTTTATTTTATTAAATCATAAAAAATACAAATAGACAGTCACACGTACATGTATTAGTTTTAAATATAGATATCAATTCCTCAAATTGTTTATATTTTTATGTTTTAATATTTGATTTATTTTTATGTTTCAATGTTTAATAAAAAGATTAATATAATTGGAAGAAGTCAAATTTATTTAAATAAATGTTATTAAGATATTTTATTTTAATTATGGATTTTGTTAAATGTTGAGAGATAGATGAGTGCAAGTAAATGACGATCTTTCATGAAGAACAATAATTTGTTAATTTGGAGGGATGATTTGAGGTATTTTCACAATGAATTTGTGTAGCTTTTACAAAAATAATGTGAAAAATAGAGATATTGAAAAAATAATGTGAAAAATAGAGATATTGAAATCCATTCAGAAAAATGTACGTTTTGATTGCAACAAGGTGCTCTAGATCCCATATGGGGGAGATGTTGAAAATTAAGTGGACTCAATTAAAAAAACAATTACAAACACTATAAAACTTGACATGGAATGAAATAATAAAAAACAATTACACCTTAAGAAATTAGATCCCTCTGGGTGCTTGATAGATCCGGGTTTAAGATGGATCTATGTTAGTGTATTTACAACCCAAACCACAAATTTTGTCATTCCAAAGCTAAATCTAAAGAAACCAAGTTAGCAAACATTTATTGTGGATTTGTTAATCCTACCAAAAAAATAAAATTAAAGGAATGTGCACATGTTACAGTAATTTGTTCACATTCTAGAGTGCATGCTGGTTCTAAAGTGTGTGTGTGTGTTATAAGTAAATGCATATCCTTCACCTCCAAGTGGGGATATATAAGGTACCATATCTATTATAATAGCATAAAACATAAATATTGAAGATAATAACAATGAAACAATACAATATATGAAACCACAACACCAAAATAATACCTTTATTGATAGGAAACAATGTTCACTTGCCTCTTCGAGAGGACAACCTCCAACAAATCAATGCTCAATTACAATAATTCTCAAGGCAAAAACTTCTCATGATCTCGACTCTTATTTATACTAATTCTATCTACCAAAAGAACAATCTAGAGGAAGATCTTCTAGAAGTAGAAGCTTCTATTAGATCTTCTTACATTTGACTTATTCTTCCTTATTACTAGAACTTATTAATATTGGCCTTTATTACATGGAAAATATATTATTCTACCTATGTGAGGGGTTAGGGAGGTTAGGTCCCTAACATCCCCCACCCCCCCCTCCTAAAAAACAACCTTTTCCTCAAGGCTTGAGATGAGGAAATTGTTGCAAAATGGTAGTTGGCTCCCAGGTGGCATCTGCTAGAGTTGTATCTTTCCATTGTACTAACACTTCCTTCATGGTGCGCTAACGAAGACGACACTCACGCTGGCCCAACACTGCTTGTGGCTGCAACTAGATGGAGCCTTCTTCATCCAACTTGGGAAGACTAGTTTGAGTTTGGCACTTAGTTCCAATCACCTTCTTTAAGAAGGAGACATGAAAAACATGATGGATCTTAGAATGATTGGGAAAATCTAACTAATAGGCCACCTTTCCCATGCGCTTGAGAACTGTATAAGGACCATAAAATTTGGGTGCTAGTTTATGACAATGGTCAACTTTGAGTGAAGTCTGCTTATAAGGTTGAAGTCAAAGAAACTCCCGGTCCCCTTCAACAAATTGATGTTCTAAGAAACCTTGATCTAATTGTTGCTTCATGAGATTCTGAGCCATGACCAAATTCTCTTTGAGGGTACAGAGAATAGCCTCTCGAACTATAAGAGTTTGGTCAACCACTTGGACCTTCGAGAGACCGTGAATGTATGAGAGAACTGAAGGTGGGTTTTGTCAATATACTGCTTCAAAAGGAGTCATGTGAGTAGCTATATGGTAAGAAGTGTTGTACCAACATTCAAATAGGGGTAACCATTGAGCCCAATGATTTTTCCTCTCAGATGAAAAACAACTCAAATATGTTTCCAAACACTTGTTGACGAGTTAAGTTTGACTGTCATTCTGGGGATGATAGGATGTGTTGAGATGCAATAGGGTGCCCTATAGCATGAACAATTCTTGCCAAAAATGGCTAGTGAAAGTGGGATCTCAGTTAGAGACAATGGAATGAGGCATGCCATGAAGCTTGAATATATGATCCATGAAACATTAAGCCACCATGGATGCAGTGAATGGGTGTTGAAGAGAACATAAATGAGCATATTTGGAAAGACGATCAACGACCACCATGATGATGAATTTATTGCCTAATTTAGGTAATCCAAAAATGAAATTCATAGAAATATCCTTCCAAATAACGGGTGGAATTGGAATCGATTGTAGTGTGCTAAGCGATTTGACCGTTTCTCCCTTGTTGCATTGACAAACATCAAATTCCTCCACAAAGGTGCAAACATAGTGCTTCATAGGTTTTGGTAAACTTGGAATGCCCAGCTGTGGGTGTAGCATGAAGCTCAGAAAGCACTGTGGATTTAAGTTGTGATTGTTTGCTTAAATACAAACAACCTTTGTAAAAAATATATTCATTGTGCCAAGAGTACTCTAGAGAAACTAGAGAATTTTATTGCAATTGTTGGATCATACATGATAGTTTGGGATCTTGCAGCCATTCCTGGCAAACAACTTGGAGCCAATATGGTACAATGAAGGATAGAGAAGAGAGGGACCCTTCATCTTCATATTTCCTTGAAAGAGCGTATGCAACCACATTGTATTTGCATTTAATGTAAATGATCTCATAATCATATCCAAATAGCTTGGTCACCAATTTTTGTTTCTCTGGGGATGAAAGTTGTTGCTCCAAAAAATACTCGAGGCTCTAATGATCTGTCTTAATTTGGAAGTGTTGCCCCAATATATAAGGGCTCCATATATCCACAACATGTAGAATGGCTGTCATTTCCTTTTCATAGATTGATTGGAAAAAAAGTCACTCTGACGATTGTTTTTTTAGTGAAGGCCAAAGGATGACCATCTTGCATAAGGACAACGCCAATTCCTTTCCTTGAAGCATCACATTCCAGGAAAAAGGTATTTCATAAGTTAGGAAGGGACAAGACATGACTAGTGCACATAGCCTCTTTCAAGGCTTGGAAGGAGAGATCAACTGTTGGACTCCAAATGAAATCATTCTTTTAAAGGATAACAATGAGAGGTGTCGTATGTTTTCCATAATTCTTAACAAACTTGTGATAATATCCAATTAAAATGAGAAACCCATGCAAGATATTGAGATTCTTGGGACGAGGCCAATCCTCCATAGCTTCAATTTTCTTAGGATCCATGCTGACACCATCCTTGCCAACAATATGACCCAACTACTCCACTTCCAAGGCTCCAAAAGAACATTTAGATTGTTTGAGGAAAATTTGGTGCTGAGAGAGTAGATGAAGAAATTGATCCACATGGGTAAGATAAGATTTTCGTGTTTTACTATAGATTAGAATATCATCAAAGAAAAATAATACAAAATGATGGATAAAAGGATAGAAGAAATGATTCATGAGGCTGTGGAAAGTGGAGGGAGAATTACACAATCCAAAGGGCATGAAGAAGAACACATAGTGGCCCTCATGAGTTCGAAAGGTGGTCTTAGGAATGTTAGCATCTTTCATATGTATCTAGTGGTAGCCAGAATGGAGATCAAGTTTAGTAAAGAATTGAGCACCGCTTAATTCATCCAAGAGATCATCGATGAAAGGGATGGGAAATTTGTCTTTGATGGTGAGTTTTTTGAGGGAGCTAAAGTTAGGAAACATGTGCCAAGAGACTTATTTATTAAGTAACATGAACACATGAGAAGAGTAGGGGATGGTACTAGGACAAATAACACCCGCGACGAGCAATTCTTGAATAATTATCTCAATTTCATTTTTTTGGGCAAAGGGATGATGATAAGGGAAAATGTTGAGAGGAAGACTATCAGGGACTAGGGGAATGGAATGATCATGAAAACCACAGGACGGGGTAAGTCCCTGGGGAGTGGAAAAAACAACTTGATGTTTGGAGATGATGTCTTGGAGGTTAGGATGCACAAAGGGTGTCTCAGTGGCATGAATGGAATGGAGTTGTGCAATAATTCTAGAATGACCTTTCTTGAGAAGATTTTTCATGTGATGGGAACATATGATTTTAGGGGAGCCAATGGTGATACCTTGGAACTTATACTATTGTCCCTCCTAGCTGAATTGCATGGCTAGTTCCTTAAAATCCATGAGGATGGGACCAAGATTCCGTAACCATTTTGCACCAAGAACAATGTCACAACCACCCATGTCGATAATGAAGATATGAGATTTCATGTGGTAATGACCAATTTGGAGATTCACATTTTCCCAACGCCCCCCACATTTCATGGAACCTCCATTTGAAATCATGATTTGAAAGTTGTTGATGACATAGATATAGAAATTAGTTTCTTGGTAGATGTGGTAATGAATAAAATTATGGGTGTTGCCACTATCAATGAGGATGATGACCTTCCCATACTTAATGTAACCAATTATATTAAGGGTTTGGCGATCATAGAAGCTAGTGAGAGCATTCAATGAAGTGACTGGTTCAACTTCTAGGGGGTCTGAGGGTGGAGTAATATCAATTGGCTCTAGTAACTCAACCAGAGGGGGCCCTTGACTGCTTCTTCTGAAACATCCTCAAATATGGCCATAAAAATATTTTGTTCCTTACACTTGTGCCCCAGAAAATATTTTTCATCAAAATTATAACAAAGGCTCTTGAGTTGGCGTTCAACCATTTCATCCCAGGTCAATTCATGGATCTTCAATGGAGTGGAAGGAGGGGCTGGAGTGGTGGTTTTAGGGTGGGGAAGAGATGATGGTTTTCTTATTTGAGAAGAGACAAACTGTTGTGATTCATTATCTCTTTTAGTAGATTCCAACCAACTCTGAGGGTGAGCCATGAGGACATGGGCACAAATCTCATCCTTGAGGTCACTGATAAATCATTCTAAAAAAAAAAGCATCAGACATGCCCTCTGTGAGGAAATCCAAGCACTTAAAATAAACTATAAAGTCTTCCATTGTGCTAGATTGTTTCAACTTGGTCAAATGACCTAAATGGTGTGTGTCAGTGTCAAAGCGTTCATAAATCTATGCAACAAATTGTGTCCAAGCCACATACCCTTGGTGGATATTTTTTCTCCATTTCCACCATTGCCAACATTCTGGATCTAGATGGAGAACACCATACCAGAGTTTTTCGAACTCATCATTAATGTTGTGCAAAGAGAAATAATGTTACATTTGAGTGACCTAGCTTGTGGGATTCTAGCCATCGAATTTGTTCACCTCCACATGAGGGGGATGTAGGTCCCGCTGAAAGTGGTTGGAAGGAAAAGATGTGGACTGGGAGGATTTAGGACCTTCAAGGTTATAAGGTGTGGAATAAGAGAATGAATCTGGGTTGTGCTTAAACAAGGTGGTCAAATTGTTCACTGGGTCCTAGGATTGCTAACACATGGAGATCAATTGAGTGATGTATGTGGGAAGTGATTCAAGTGGAGCAAGCCAGGAGTTGAGGTTATAAATACTAGAAGTAATGGAAGAAATATCAATTTGTGTTTGCTCATTATCTTTTTCTAAGGCAGCGATATGTTGTTCCCAATCTTGGTTGTGGGTGTGGGCTATGGGGATGGGATAGGGAGGAAGTGGGACCACACAAAAAGGGGTTACTGGTGAATGGTATGTTGATTATTTGGATTGGTTTTCATTGATGTCAACCCTTGAAGAAACTTCGGTAGCACAAAGGTTTGGGTAATGGACCCAAGTTTGTTTGATGTATAATGGTATGCATTTTTAATATATTTGAAGGTAAGACTATTCTAGATGGATAGTACATGTCATGCCATTTCCAGTGGTATGTGGAATGTCACATAACTCCTCACGATTAGAGAGTTATGTCCATGTGAAGTTGGAGAACCCTCATGAGTCATCTAGAAGAGGGTTAACCCTAAAATAAAGAATGTGGTTTAAGAGATTTTAGAAGGTAATAATAAAATGAAGTGATGAGTGTACTATAAGTCAAAGTGGATACAAAATAAATTATTTAAATAATAAAGTTAATGGAGAAATTGCTAAGTGGACAAGTGGTTAGCACTGGGTTAACCCTAAAATAAGGAAAGCGGGTTAAGATGGTTGAAAGGTAACCCCTTGAGGAAGCTACATGAAAGTATAAATAAGAGGCAAGGCTCTCTTATTTTAATCACACTTGAGAATATTTAACATCTACAAGTGACTGAGGTAACCAAAGGATATCTAAGCCAAATTTTAGAGGGAAGGTGAATTAAAGAATACTGGAATTCAAGGGAGGATAAATTCTTTTGATGATGTTTTCTAAGGTATGTTATTTACAGGTCATCTCACCATTTTTGCAATAACTTTTTTTTTCTAGAATGATTCAGACCATGAAATTGGGAGGCCGTTGAGGAAACATATCCAAGTAGTTGTGATACAAATTTCATCTTGTGGTTCATTGTATTTTTGGAGTTACACTCTATGGAAAATAGGGTTTGTGGCTAGTCCTAAAACTAGTCTAAAACAGGTGTTTCGGGTAAAAACATCACAAGTTCTTCATAACAGATACAAATTTAGTAAGACAAAATGTGTTGGTTACATTACAGTTTGTAGTATTCTTTGTACCATTTTTAGATCCATACAACAAATATTCCATGTGGGGCACGCTCTATAAGTTCATTCTCTAGAATAAGCCAAAATTCAACAAGGTATGTCATTTTTGCTATAACTCCTTTTCGGAGAGGTTCCAAGTAGTGAAACCTAGAGGAATTGCATAAAAGACATTGAAGAACATTTTGTACTATTTTCACATCGTTATTAATTATAGGTAAATAGTTATGATTATTTCAAGTTAGGGTTGTTGACTAATCCAAAATTAGTCATGTTAGGCTAAAGTAAAGTTTGATGAAAATGCTAGTCTCTTGTTCTTAAAGTTAAGGAAGGTTTGAAGGTATGTGATCATATACACCAGGTTAGAGTTACAAATCAGATTTGGATGATGAAATTGAGGAGGGATTTTGGTTGAGGTACATGTTGGGTACATGGTTGAGACAAGTAGTTGATGAGTTGGCACATACATGAGGTGCATAGTTGATGATGTTGGTACATCTTGATGAGTCATAGTTTATGTGTATTTGATGCATGATTGGTACATATTTAGTGCATGGTTGATGCACTTGTTTATGGTACAGGTTGATTACAGGTTGTTTTGATAGGTTATTGTGACAGGTTATTGGTACAGGTTGTTACAGGTTGAGGTACAGGTTGATGTATGGTACATGTTGGCATAGGTTATTGGTACAGGTTGGTGCATGGTTGATGCACCTGTTTATGGTACATGATAATTATAGGTTGATTGGTATAGGTTGGTGCTTGGTTGATGTACTTGTTTATGGTACAGGTTGATTACATGTTGATTGGTACAGGTTTACAACAGTATATCTCACAGTGATAGTGTGACGATGGTTCCATCATTCTACTTTTACTTTAGGGTGGTTGGACAGGGAAAGGACAGGTGGTTGTAGCCAGAGAAAATATGGGCTTAATGTAGCCTCCTTCCGGTTGTATTCATAGAATTAGGGAGTTGGATCTTCCCTCAGGTTGTAGCTTGAGAAACTAGAGGGTTGGAGCCTCCTTCTAGTTACAGCTAGAAAACAAAGGAAGTTGGTGCTTCCAATGAATGTAATTCTTAAAGACATATAAGAAAAAGCATTATTTCATTTTCTCCCACTTTGGGTTTCCACGTAAAAACACTAGTGTACTGTGTATGTGTATGATTGCTCATTTGTTCATTGTTTATTTACTCTGCAACTATTGGACGATAATGCTACATTGTTATCATTGTGTGGTTAAAAAGGATTAGATTACTCTATTATTGATTCAAACCCCTCTCAGTAATCCAACAATTGGAATCAGAGATGGTTCCTTCAGGAAACAGTTTAACCACTGGAAGGATATCATGGATTATTCTGAGAATGAAGTACCAATGTTTAATGGTCAGAATGGTTTAAAGTATAAGATGTGGATCAGAAGGATGAAAGTATTTTTACAGCCACATGGACATTATATTTGGCTATCAGTTGTTACAGGATACGATAGTTCAAAAAGGGAAAATATTGCATCCAAGAAGGAATTAAAGAAGAATAAAAAAAATAGAAATGGATTTCATCTGGGAAGGATTACCTAATCCGGTAAGAGAAAAGGTTGGTAAATGTTCATCAGCCAAAGAACTTTGGGATAAGTTACATGACATATATTATTCACCCATCGCAGATTCAGAAAATGCCAAAGAAGATGCAGATACAAATCAAGAAGAATTATGTTCACCATGTCAAACAGATTCAGAATATGAAAAGTACATAATCACCAGAGCTATGTTGTTTTTCTTTAATTGTGAAAAACATAGACATCTTGAAATAGAATGTCATGAAGGAAATGAGACAAAAAAACTAATTGAAAAGGAAGACAATTATGAAGCAGAATTGACTAGTGCTTTAGATAAACTAAGAGAAGAAAATAAGTCAGTCAATAAAGAATTGATGAAACRAAAGGAAAGTGTTCACATTTTTTAAGAAKCCCAATAGGTCAWCAAGAACTTAAKAACTCAGCTAGAATAATCAAKAAAGATCGAAGAAAATATTGAATATCAAACAYAATATTTGGAAGCCAACATAGCAACATARAAGGAATAAGCATAAATGAGAGAGAATATATTGACATATMATMTTAAGGAAAGAACTAACGATCTAAACCATCTTGAGGAAGAGTTTGGTCAAGAAGAGAAAGGACTTGAAGAAGAAATAATMACATTAAAAATTCAGCTTGAAGAAGCGAAAATAAMAAAAGAAGTCATGAAGTCTTAGATAATGAAGAAARAAGAAGAGGTTGAGAAGCTTGAAGAAGAAGTTGTCACATTGAGAATTAAAATCGTCAAGCTCAACAAGAACGTTGAAGAGACARAAACATCYACATCAATTATAGAGAATGAAGAGAARCACTCTAGGTTGCTAGAAAAGAAGAATRAAGAATATAAAAAGAGTTATGAARWAGYACTCAAAGGAAAGAATCATGGTCAACCAAAATYTAAGAAAACTATTGAAGATACATCTTCAAGAAGACCATCCATGTTCAAGCCACAAAGAAGATTCAATYATGATCATGATCAGWCAAGGMAAAAATTCAGAAGGACTACACCACAAAGAASATCATTAACTCCCAGGTATGCAAAYTTATTTTATGGTMATTGTTTTTATTGTACTAATTTTGGACATAAGGTTGCAGATTGCAAGGATTATAAAATAAATGTTCAAGCAATAAATGCCTATGTGGCCCCACGTGACATTGAATGTTACAAATGTTATAACTATGGACACATAGCTAGTGATTGTAGAAGCATGATTGATACTTCCATGAAAGATAACACTAATACCAGATATAAGAAAGTATGGATAAGAAAACACGAAGAACATGTGAAAAAATAACAGATCCCAGAGATCGAAGGATTGACAATAAAATGAGATGAAGAAAATTCTACAGAGAAAAAGAAAGATGTCAGATACATAAAGGTTTGGAAAATAACTAAAAGAAAAGAAGGACAAGTAAATGAGGAACAAGTTCAAGAGATTGTAATTTTAGGAATTGTAGTGAAAGATGAATCCATAGATGATGCAGGCGAGGCTAGCTCTCCCTCTCCTCACCCGCTCTCAGGATCATTTAAATTCCCTTTCTGCTGAGTCGAATTGGCTCTTTTGATTCCTCTCGGGAATCACTGTGAAAATACCCGATCCACAGGTCCTTCTCATTCACCCACACGGCCGATGAAACTAACCATGGTTATCCCCGGGTCTGCATCGGGGTTCAGGGTTCGCAAGTTTGCAATGCCAAGTTTTACCACCACGGAATCCCCGATATGCTGATCCCCGATGCGGCAGTAGATCTCCGACATCTGGCCTCCACTACGCAACCGCCCTTCGTCGCTACTGTGCTGACAGTTGTACCCCACTCATCGGGGTTTTGCGTTTTGCGATTTCACCATGCACGAAACACTTGTTCCCGGGACTCCCGATATCCCGATTGACTCCTAACCCCGATGAGTTGACTTTCCTTGTCGGCCCTTTCTCTGATGGTGCCGATCTCCTCCACGTGTCCCTTCTCTGATGGTGTCGATCTCCTCCACGCGTCCCTTCTCTGATGGTGTCGATCTCCTCCACGCATCCCTTCTCTGATGGACGGTCCCACTTAGCTCTCGGGGTTTCGGGACTTTCGATGTCCTGGATTTCTCGTCCTCGAGAACTTCGATTTCCCGATGACCGATATTCCGATTGCTAACCCTCGTGCAGCTTCGGCTAATATGACGGCTGACGAGATTTTGGTCTGAGATCTGATGGCTCAGATCCCTTCTCCTGCGTGTTCCTCCTCTTGAGGCTAAACTATGCGCTACTACTCCCGATCCAACGGATGACGGGATTTATTTTTGAGATCCGATGGCTGTCGGTCCTCCTCTCCTGTACACTCCTCCTGAGCTCCTCCTAGACGTGGAAATCCAGTGGTGCAGATATTCTTTCTCCGATCTGACAGTTACTGTGCTCCCTCGGGCTTCCTGTGTTTTCTTCACGGACTTGGAAGAATCCTTCATTCCCAAAAGCTTGGACCTTTGCGTTTCTTCTCCTCTGCGAACCCTCAATCTGAGTCTCGCTAATACCTATAAAGGCACTGCCCTTCCTAAGCTTCTGTCCTCGAATCCTCAATGGATTCCTTGACTCCTGCACTCCTGCAGAGTCTCTACGCACACACGTTGCTGTCTCTCCTGAGCTTCAGCGAATACTCAGACCCCTTGGGGGATTTTTATCCTCCTTCTCCCTCTGATGGAGAATATGGATACCTCTGGCCATCCTTCTGCTCAAGCGACCTTTTCGTCGAGTCTTCTGGGTATCAGTAACCCAGTGAAAGCTCCCTCAGTGGATGCTTCCTTCTGCTTCAGAACTCAAAGAGTTCCCTTCAGCTCGTGTCTATCTACAACCTTCCTCAGCGCCCTCCTGGTAGAGTCTCCTCTCCCACAGAACATTCAGTAGTTCTGGGTTCCTATGCACCTTTTGCACCTGCTCAATGCCCTCCTGGCAGAGCCCCTCATAATCCTCAGTGATTCTGGTATTCCCTTAAGAACTCACAGTAGAGTTCTTTCTCTCTGTGCACCACTGTACACGCGCCTAACGCCCACTTGGCAGAGCCTCTCACAGAATCCTCAATGTTTCTGTTGGCAACTGTGTCTCGGCTACACAGCCTTGCCTCTTGAGGTATTCAGCAACCTCAAAGGCCTTCTTCTTGAGTTGTTGACTTCAGTCTGTGCCTCAACACGTCTCTGTCTGACTCCTCACAAGTTCAGAAGTGCATCCTCTGTGCACGGCTATCAGAACCTCAGTGTTCTGTCACACCCTCCCGGTATGAAGCCTTAAAGACCCTCAACCTGAAATCAAACACACTCCCTGCAATGGCATGATAACAACACACCCACATACAACATATACATGGAACACACACAGACATCCATTCAACATAGATCATGTGCAGGAAAAGCTGCTGTTTGTATTAAAAATGGAAAATGCATGTATATTTTACAATGGTGTTCCTGAGCTCTCCCTGGCTCTTCAACTCAACCATTCTCATCCTAAAAATGAGCTCTAAAATCTCTTTTTACAATGAGGGGCTCAATCGAGCGCTTCCCTCCATGACTCTACCTACCCTATTAAATTTACATTCAATGGTTGTCTAGTCTGCTATCCAGAACTAGATCTCAGCCGATCTGCAATAAATGCCTATCTTATCTACAGCCTGCGCAAAGGCATGGCTCTCCTGGCTCACCAGCCTAAGACATTAAATTACATTGAATTTCAAATTCAAAATGAGGCTGCACCTCCCTTCAGCTTTTGAAATGCATGCGCGCCGACGTGGCTGGCTAGCTTGCTGGCTGCATGGAGAGATGCTCCTGCATCATACTCCACAGCTGCAAAATTCATGAGCTCCTGCTCATGAGCCTCCCCTGTAGCTGTTGGAATCCTCCTGGGTCCCAAACAAGTCTTTGGAGCTTTCCATGTGCTCCATTCTGCTGCTGCTGCTTCCGTTGCGTTGTTGCTGCTGCTCTCCTTCTGTCCAGCTGCTCCTCGCTGGCAGAATCTGCTGACTTCAACATCAGCTTCATGATCTTCATGATCACTTCATCCAGCTGCTCCAGTGGCTGGTTTTTCTGTTGCAGTCTCCACAACTGCAAAATTTTTTGGTCAGGGGACTGATCATCATGATCTCCCATGCCATCCCCATTCATCTCCAACCTCACCTGTTGGATGTGCATGCCCTGCACTTTCACCCTGTCTTCTAGGGCTTCAATCTGCTCCCACAGCTCTGCAAGACATATGCCGTCTGTGTCTTCATTCTCTGTTTCTGCAACCCCCTCTGTTGCATTGTTTTCAACTTCATGGCTGAAAACGCTGAGCCATTCCTCAGAATGCTCCTCTTCCTTTTCGGCTTCTTTTTCTGTTGTTAGCTTTAGTGCTACAACGCTTCCAGCTTCCTGGCTGAAATCACTAAGACATTCCACCGAATGCTCACTTTCTTCCTTTTCTGCTGCAAATCCCCACATTGCAGTCTTCTCAACTCCGGTGCTGAATATGTCGAGCCATTCCTTGAAATGCTCATGTCCTTCTTCTGTTTCTTTTGCTGTCAGCTTAGATGCTGCAACTTGCTCAGCTTGCTGGTTGAATTTGTTGAGTTATTCCTCAGAACACTCACTCTTCTCTTCATCCACTTGGGCAGTCTCAAATGCCTGCTCCAACTCTTCTTCTTCCTTGACAGTCATCATCAACGGTGACTGTTCCCCTGTTGTTGCTGCATTTTCAACAGAATTTTCTGCCTCCTCCTGGGCAGACGGTAGGAATAATTGTATTCCCCCAATCATCAAGATATCATGCTGATGTTCTTTCACCTCTGTCAGCTGCACCTGCTGATCCAAGTTCGCTTCTGGATTTATGAGACTATCAGACAGTCTCATCTGCTCTGTCAGCTCCTCTGGCTGATCCAAATTCATTTGCCCATCCCTGTCCACCTGGCAATATGGGATGCTTCCGCTGCTGCTTCCCTGGCAGATCATGAGATCAACCGATCCCATCTTCATCAGTAACCCTTGCTGAATTGAACTATCCATTGAGTCCATGAGACCTTCAAACAGTCTCAATTTTTTATCTCTGCCCACCTGGCAGTTTAACGTGCTTCCGCTGCCCTCCTAGAAGTCTTCGAGATCTTCATCTGATCTCCTTTCATTTTCCAGTGGCAATGCAAAGTTTTTTGGCTGTCCTCATGACAGTCTTTGAGATCCTCATCCGATCTCATTTCGGTTCCCTTGCCCATTTGGCAATATGGAAACATTCCACTACCCTCTTGGAAATCTATGAGATCCCTCCGCAGTCTCTCATTATTGTCCAATTGACAATTTGAAATTCCCTGGCTATCCTCACGACAGTCCGTGAGATCCTCATCTGATCTCAACTCATTGTCCTCTGGAATTTCTTCTTTTCTTCCCAACCGACAGTACTTGAGATCATCAGTCGATCCCAATTCATCCTCTTCATCATCATCAAGACCTTCCCCAGTCTCTGGTTCACAGTCATAAATTATCCTCTTATCCTGCCGCAGCTTCAATTCGAGCTCATCTATTTTCGCCATTATTTCAGTGAGCTCTCTATCCATCCCTGCACGCTTTCTTTCAGTGCTTTTCTTCCCAACATGCCTATGAACTTCAGTAGCCATGTTGCTGTCTCTGTTTGCCTTCCTGGAAAATCTACTACTGTCACTCTGCACTAAGAGTTCCACCAGTCTCATCCTTACAGTCTCTCTGAATGTCTTCTCGACTACTGCCTACCTGCAAACAATCGCCTACAGAGTCTTCAATAACCCTGTCTTCTTCCGCTCCTCTGTCTGCAAAAATACAATCAGACTCCCTCTCTGATACCACTTGATGCAGGCGAGGCTAGCTCTTCCTCTCCTCACCCGCTCTCAGGATCATTGAAATTCCCTTTCTGCTAAGTCAAATTGGCTCTTTTGATTCCTCTCGGGAATCACTGTGCAAATACCTGATCCACAGGTCCTTCTCATTCACCCACACGGCCTATGCAACTAACCATGGTTATCCCCGGGTCTGCATCGGGGTTCGGGGTTCGCAAGTTTGCAATGCCAAGTTTTTACCACCACGGAATCCCGATGTGGCAGTAGATCTCCGACAGCTGGCCTCCACTACGCCACCGCCCTCCGTCACTGCTGTGCTGACAGCTGTACCCCACTCATCGAGGTTTTTCATTTCGCGATTTTACCATGCATGAAACACTTGTTCCCGGGACTCCTGATATCCCGATTGACTCCTAACCCCGATGGGTTGACTTTCCTTGTCGGCCCTTTCTCCGATGGTGCCGATCTCCTCCACGAGTCCCTTCTCTGATGGATGGTCCCACTTATCTCTTGGGGTTTCGGGACTTTCAAGTCATGGATTTATCGTCCTCGAGAACTCCGATTTCCCGATGACCGATATTCCGATTGCTAACCCTCGTGCAGCTTCGACTGATATGATGGCTGATGAGATTTTGGTCTGAGATCTGATGGCTCAGATCCCTTCTCCTGCGCGTTCCTCCTCCTGAGGCTAAACTATGCGCTACTTCTCCCGATCCAGCGGATGACGGGATTTATTTTTGAGATCCGACGGCTGTTGGTCCTCCTCTCTTGTACGCTCCTCCTGAGCTCCTCGTGGACGTGGAAATCCAGTGGTCCAGATCTTCTTTCTCTGATCTGACATTTACTGTGCTCCCTCGGGCTTCCTGTGTTTTCTTCACGGACTTGGAAGAATCCTTCGTTCCCAAAATCTTGGACCTTTGCGTTTCTTCTCCTCTGCGAACCCTCAATCTGAGTCTCGCTAATACCTATAAAGGCACTTCCCTTCCTGAGCTTCTGTCCTCGAATCCTCAATGGATTCCTTGACTCCTACACTCCTGCAGAGTCTCTACGCACACACGTTGTTGTCTCTCCTGAGCTTCAGCGAATACTCAGACCCCTTGGGGGATTTTTATCTTCCTTCTCCCTCTGATGGAGAATATGGATACCTCTAGCCATCCTTCTGCTCAAGCGACCTTTTCGGCGAGTCTTCTGGGTATCAGTGACCCAGTGAAATCTCCCTCAGTGGATGCTTCCTTCTGCTTCAGAACTCAAAGAGTTCCCTTCAGCTCGTGTCTATCTACAACCTTCCTCAGCGCCCTCCTGGCGGAGTCTCCTCTCCCACAGAACATTCAGTAGTTCTGGGTTCCTATGCACCTTTTGCACCTGCTCAATGCCCTCCTGGCAGAGCCCCTCAGAATCCTCAGTGATTCTGGTATTCCCTTAAGAACTCACAGCAGAGTTCTTTCTCTCTGTGCACCACTGTACACGTGCTCAACGCCCACTTGGCAGAGCCTCTCACAAAATCCTCAATGTTTCTGTTGGCAACTGTGTCTCAGCTACACAGCCTTGCCTCTTGAGATGTTCAGCAACCTCAAAGGCCTTCTTCTTGAGTTGTTGACTTCAGTCTGTGCCTCAGCACGTCTCTGTCTGACTCCTCACAAGTTCAGAAGTGCATCCTCTGTGCACGGCTATCAGAACCTCAGTGTTCTGTCACACCCTCCCGGTATGAAGCCTCAAAGACCCTCAACCTGAAATCAAACACACTCCCTGCAATGGCATGATAACAACACACCCACATACAACATATACATGGAACACACACAGACATCCATTCAACACAGATCATGTGCAGGAAAAACTGTTGTTTGTATTAAAAATGGAAAATGCCTGTATATTTTACAATGGTGTTCCTGAGCTCTCCCTTGATCTTCAACTCAACCATTCTCATCCTAAAAATGAGTTCTAAAATCTCTTTTTACAATGAGGGGCCCAATCGAGCGCTTCCCTCCAGGACTCTACCTACCCTATTAAATTTACATTCAATGGTTGTCTAGTCTGCTATCCAGAACTAGATCTCAACCGATCTGTAATAAATGCCTATCTTATCTACAGCCTGCGCAAAGGCATGGCTCTCCTGGCTCACCAGCCTAAGACATTAAATTACATTTAATTTCAAATTCAAAATGAGGCTGCGCCTCCCTTCAGCTTTTGAAATGCATGCGTGCCGACGTGGCTGGCTGGCTGGCTGGCTGCATGGAGAGATGCTCCTGCATCAATAGACAAAAAGAAAGAAGTCAGAGATCAGAGAGATGATGAATCTACCAATGAAGATGATGATGAATACACATTAGAGAAGGAATTGTTCTGAGCCATTCAACTTAGATACTCCCAGGTATTATGAATATTAGATAGGGGGAGTCTATGCGATAGCTATGAAAGACCAAAGAACCATCCTTTGAGCAACTTGTAGAGTTTGAGAAGATAGATCCAAAGCAATCAATTAAGATAAGTACAATCAGTTGTAGTAGATAAGACTTTATGATAGTATAGTAATAATTAGGCCAACATTATGGAAAGTTGTGCAGTAGAGTCTTGGACAATATGGACATATATGGGTTTGTAAGAACACTTAGCAGGTTTAGACAAATATATGACTATGGATGAAGGCATGGATTCATAAATTGGTTCAAAAATTGGTTCAGAGACAAAGGAACATTATGGATGTTAATTACACAAGAAATGGCTCGTGCAATGCTAATGGATTCCAAATTGACATATATTTTTTGGACACATGCAGTGCATACAACAATTCACATTCAAAACAGATTAATGCTTAGAAACAACAATGACAAAACTCCCTACAAGCTATGGAAAGGAAGACCAACAAATGTGAAGCACTTCAGAGTATTTGGAAGCAAATGCTACATCAAAAGAGAATATGACAGAATGGGAAAGTTTGACTCTTGTGTGGACAAAGGATTACTTGTTGGTTACTCAAGTACAAGGAAAACATACATGTGTTACAATATGAGGCTGAACAAATTTGTGGAAAGCATCAATGTAACAATTGATGAAACATGCAGACGAGAATTAAAGGAAGAAGAAAATGAATCAATGGAACAACTTTACGAAGAAGAAGCATAAGATGAAGAAGAAGTAGAAGGGGAAGATGAAGAAGATCATATAGAAGTAGAAGAGAAAGTTCAAAAAGTGATTCCAAAGACACCTAGCAAACAAATACAAAAGAATCATCCTTTAGATTAGATTATCAGAAACAAAGATGTAGGAGTTGAGACTAGAATAAGAATCCATTCGCCAGAACAAATGCACCTAGCACTCTCATATACGATTGAACCAAACAGTTTTGAAGAGGCCAGCAAGGATGAATTTTTAAATAAGACCATGGATGATGAATTATATCAAATAGCGAAGAATGACACTTGGGAATTGGTTCTGTTAGCACCAGAATTCGCCCTTCAGATTGCGGGAAAGGAAAGCCCAATACCCATCAGTTTTTATGCCATGGGTTGGTTTTTAAAGGGTCAAATGGATGCAGACTAGGAACCTGAATGATGTTCAACATAGGACTGGATAGGAAATGCACAGGGAAGTGAGGGCCACATTAACTTCAGTCAGGAAATTTGAGTTAAAGAGAGAGTAGAGGGAAGACTTGGTGAGAGAGGTGAATGAGACTGCTATGGGCATCCAGCCTTCCAACAACTCAGAGATGAAAAACTCGAACTCGAGAGAAATTTGGAGTTTAGGTTTCAGACAATGAAATGTGTTACGGACAACATAGTCATAGCAATAGAATGATCAAACCTCCATCATCCCGCCACTGTGACAACTTGACTGGATTGTCCATGCCTGAGCCATCCATTATGAGAGGGAAAATACAACACATGGAAAATAATGAAACTGATCACAATACCGCCATGATCAAACCTACATCATAACAACATAACAATCCTCGGCTGGATCCTCCATACTCGAGTGTTTCAAACAATTTTTACAAACAAAATGGAAAGAAACAGGAAACTAACTTCTATTAATATTAAAGTATCAAATTGATTACATAACCAAAGAACAATTCTGGCATCACAAGCATTACAAAATTGGGATCTCTAATCAACCCAAGACCATTAAAAAATCACAGAGCTCTATTTATATACTCAAAAATTTCTCCATCCTTAGTAGAGGAGTGCTCGAGCTTCGATGGTGTTGTGTCTCCTCAGTCAGACTGCACCTACAATCTCCTCTACGCATGCCTTCCTCTGTCAGATGCTATCTTGACTATGCCAGTCCCTCTGAGTCTCTTCTCTGTTAGACTGTGCATGTAGTGTCTCTGTCCACACGATCTCAGAACACTTGAGCTAATAGTCTGTCTTCATGGTCATATAGTTCTGACTTTCATTTAGAGAGGAGACGATGCCCCAACCACCTCCCCCACTTCATAACTGCTTCATTGGGATCTAGACGACCCAATTCAAACTTGGTGCCTATGAGACGTGGCAGCCTCTCCTTGGTCGTCTGCTTCTTTGTTGGACCTTTCTAGAGGGACCTGGATAGCGGACGTGGATGGAGCTGAGGAGGCCGAGGCAATGGGTGTGAATGGAAGGCTACTGGGTATGCATGGGCACTGAGGTGTAAAGGTGCGGGGGTGACACGGTGCTAGGCGAGGATGTGGAGGAAAAGGGGAGGCTGCGGTGGTGTGTGATTGGTTGAGGTGGGATACGACGACATGATAAAGGTGACATAGAAGGGAGGAGGAGGAAAAATGTCGGGAAACAAGAGATGGAAGTGAGGATGATAACATAGGTGGGGGTGACATGGGAGAGGAAGTGGAAGACACATGTCATGAGGTGATAAGGGAGGAGCGAGAGAAAGAGATGTGAAAGACAAAGGAGGGAGGTTGAGTGGGATATAGGTGTCAGGAAAGTGGGAGGCAGTGAAGGTGAGCGGTAAGCAGTCTACTCAGAGGGGGGGTGGGGTGGTAAGCGGGAAAGGTCGATGGGGGTCCAAGTTAATGGGAGGGAGACACGTAGTGGGGGGGCCACACTTGAAAAACCACCAACTCAGACCCCCCCTGTTAAAGGTAGAATGTCGAGGGGGGTTTGATATGGATTGTGCGCCATAGATCTGAGCGTGCCAAGATCGGCCACTCATATCTGCACATTCCATAATCACATTGCACGAAACCATTGGGCCACCTAGAGACTTAGGATAAAATGCATTTGGTGGGTTTTAGCCCCTTTTTCTCGCATTTTGTCACCTAGAGGCCAAAACCAAGGAAAACATCCCCCCTACAAGGATATGTTCTAACATTAGGCTCCATGGGGGATAGAGTCCTCCCTACGAGGCTCTAAGATCTCTTTTTATAGTTCCAGTCACCTTCAACATTGGGCTATGGAGTCAATCTCAAAAACACCCTACCGAGGAAATAAATCCAAAAAATAAAAATGAAAAGAAACTTACAAGGGCTCCAAGGAGCTTATTTATGTACAATCCTAAACTAATCAATTTTTAAAAAGTGCTAGGTGAAAGAAAATTTCCACCATATCCAATCAAGTAACTTCCTAAATGGAAGATCCTTTACTCTGTCGGTGATCACTAGTAGATGATGCAATCGTGACAACAGAATGATCGCACCCTTCAGCTCCTCTCCTAGGGCTGAAGTTGAGACAAAATAGGGAGGCTCCAAGATGTGAAGGAAATGCCACTCCATGTACTCGTCGATAGTCTCATAAAATGAGTGGAAAATCCTGGAAAATTTGTAATAGGTAGCCTTATATGATCCACAACTGCTCACACATGGCTGAATATCTCTGATAAGCACAGGTGGATGAGGAGTTGATGCAGGCTGACTAGTCTCAGGTGATGGTTGTTCTCTTACAAGCTCTGGATAGGAGATAAATTTCCCCTTCTACTACTTCTATGGTTCTTCTTCATGGATTTACCAAGGGTCAGATTCATAATCACCATAAACAGGACCTATGGGAAGGATCTGCTCTTCAATCTGTTGCTCAACATCTTCTACAGGCCAAGGATGGAGGATTTCCTCGTAATATTCTTCATTAGTGAACAAAGGATACGACTCTATAGTTTGTTCTTGGAAATCTTGCATATCCAGCTCAGAAATTGATTCATAGCTGTCATATACAGGCTGACTGCTCCCTAGGTCAGCAAATTGTGATGGGCTTTGCTGATCCTCATCTGAATAATCATCAAAGGTTGAAACAATAGGCACACCAGGAGAAGAATGCAAGGCCTCTATAAATATGGAATCTTCATCATCATCCTCAATAGGGCTACAAGGAACATCTTCTTCAAGGACTGGAAAATCCTCTGTATCTTCTTAAAAAAGGTAGCAATCATGATCTACCCTCAATCCCTCTAACTCTGCAGAAAGAGACTTCACCAGCTCCATCAGCTCACTCAAAGCATCTGCTTCTTCCTGGTCCTCATCCTCACAGCCTTCATCTGATGCAGATGAAAAGGGAAGAGGAAGAACTAATTTATGATCTAAGTCATTAGGCTCATCTTCACAGCCTACGTAAGAAGCAACTATATCTTGAATACAGTCGTTGTATCCCTCACAACAGCTATGGAAAATTAACTTAGAGGGATAAAACTTCTGACAATGCTTATTGAAAGATGAATGAAATTCTCCCAGTGAAGAAATGCTAGCAGAGGGCAAATAATGATACCACTCACGAGCATCCCCTACTAACGAGAACATGAACATATTCATTAATAAATCCTCATGATGTATCTCCCACTTGTGCATGAGTTCATGAAACACTTTAAGATGATGAGCAGGGTTGTCCCCTTTATGCTCTGTAAATATAGGAAGATAATAATTCCACTCATTCGGAGTAGGGACAACATTGGGAAAACTAGGAACAATAGAAAAATTAAAGGGAGAAAACCTCTGAGCCAAGATTCTTTCCATTTCAAACTAGTGGAGTCACCAATCGATCCTTCAACCATGGAGCCGTCGGGTGAATGATGCATAGAATGAGTTTGTCTGGTCTTTGTTCGCCATCAAATACCAAAGATGATCATTGTGTTCTCCCAAGGGATACCAGTGATAGCTAGAAGAAACCACACTAAAACAAAGGATTTGAGACAATGGAGTCACCTCAATGGAGTCACTAGGTGCACAGCTGCAATCTTTGATGTACTAGGTTCCGATGCACCTTCAGAACTAGTAAGCTTTGTTCTTCAATCCTAGGGAAAATCTTCAATTCGTCCCCGACAACGGCGCCAGAAATGTCATGACTGAAAGTTTCCCTTTAGATTGCAGGAAAGGCAAGCCCGGTACCCATTAGTTTTTATGTCATAGCTTGGTTTTTAAAGGGTCAAATGGACACAGACTCAAAACTCGAATGATGTTCAACATAGGACTGGACAGGAAATGCATAGGGAAGTGAGGGCCACATTAACTTCAGTCAGGAAATTTGAGTTAAAGCGAGAGAAGAGGCAAGACTTGGTGAGAGAGGTGAATGAGACTTCTATGGGCATCCATCCTTCCAACAACTCGAAGATGAAAATCTTGAACTCAAGAGAAATCCAAAGTTCAGGTTTCAGACACCAAAATGTGTTACGAACAACATAGTCACATCAATAGAATGATCAAACCTCCATCATCCTGCCACTACGATAGCTCGACTGGATCATCCATGCCTGAGTGTAATATCTCTAAGGCTGAACCCAATTGTAAATGTAAATGTACTTAAGTTGGTGAGCTGTTTTAATATCATTTTTGTATGCACCTTTCATGGCATAGTGCGCGCATGTACTGTGCAGTAAAATGAGGAAGTTTGCACATTCCAGGATACCGTGCCCAACAACTTAAGTGTGCACGATTGTGAGGCTAGGGAGCCTTTGTGTATATGCTACATTTTATAGGCTAGTGAGCCATTTATTATAAGCTAGGATGCTTATGTTTTGATTAGGCCAGAGAGCCTAGATGTTAAAGGCCAGTGTGCCTACTTTTGTATATATCTCATAATTAATATAAATTTCATCATTGTGCGTAGACCGACCACGATAAAAGAGTATGGGGGACTAAAATCCACTAGTTAGGGAAAGGGTAGGGCTAAAAGTTAAGGGAAAATGGCTAAGCTAGGGAGCTAAAGACAAAAAGGAATATTATATTAATATTTCTTTAAATCATAAAGTATGGATAATTATTTTATCCTAAGTTAAAAAGTTGGGGACAAGTGGGCTAAAGTAGTTCTCAACATGACAAGTGTCAAGTTGGGGACATGCATAAATATTGTGGGAACTTAGTTCATTTTCCCATATTTTCCATCATTCCTTCCATCATCCAACCATGATTCCATGACCATTGTCACTCACGCAGTCAATTATTCTTCATACATTCATGTCACTGTACTTGAACCTGTATCCTTAGCGATTCTCTGTTTGTGTAGCTGGTTAGCTTGGGAGTTGGACTGAAGAGGCAAGTTGTCAGGCCTATGGGATATTGAAGAGGCGGGTTTTCAGGCCCATGAGAAATTCTCTCTGGGTGAGAGAATTGCTGGGAATTGATTTCTGGAAGGTGTTGACCTACAACTACTTTGCTCTGAGACTTCCTATCCAGACTGTTGCTGAATCCCGGAAAGGAAGTGGGGAAGCCAAAGGACTGTTGAGCAGAGTAGGGGCATACTTCTTGGGTGGGATAGACATGTGGGGAATGAGGAACTATAGGCATTTATTTGAGTGAGCACCTGTGACGGAGTATTTCCTGTTGTCCATGAGCCATTAGCCTGGTTAGGAATCCCTTTATGTTAAGTACCAATACCAGATCTGAAGATATAATCAACACAATTACTGAATACACAGTAGATCCAAAAAGCAATATAGAAGAAACCACACTATATTATTTCCAAACCCTTGAGGTAGGGAAACACCATATAATGGATCCTATTATGGAAGGGATCCTCTCCTGTTCACTTGCCTCTTCGAGGGGGCAACCTCCTAATGAGCTTCATCTCCAAATACAATAATTCTCTTCATGTCTCATTACATTTCTTGAACCCATTTATATAGTGCTACCATCACCTAAGAACATTCTAGAGGAGGAATCTTCTAGAAGTAGAACCTTCTAAGAAGTCCTCTTAC
>JZKD02S1391952.1:0-11331 GCA_000966675.3 Picea glauca
ATGTTGTTGTAGAATACCCTTCTTGTTAAGGGGGAGTGTTGAAATAATGTAACTGCAAAGTGTATTCTAATTATTATTGTTCTATTATTCATTAGATCAATCCCCTATTGCGGATTGATCATGTCAGCTATTGTAAAAAAACAAATCCCTTTTGCGGATTGGTCAAAACATAATTGTAATAGGTAGAATAAGAAGTCGACCCCATAATATATTAAAGAGGTCCCAGAATATATTAAAGGTGGTTATAACCACCCAGAAGAAGAAGTCGACCCTGCCAATGAAGAGACATCCATCCACATATGCCAGAATTGTGTAAATAAGGAGGCTAGCGCCTCACTTAGACACACACTCACTTGTTCATTGAGAAGCAAGTTTCAGAGCCGCAGTTGGAGAAGAGAGAGAGAGAGAGAGAGGCACATTCTTGGGAGAAGACTTTCTGTATCTGTTTGAGTTATCTCTTGGCATTGTATTGGCTATATATAATAAGGAAGTTTTGCTGGGTTTTCTCCCCCATAAGGGTTTCCCAGGATAAATGATGTGTCTCTTGTGATTGTGTATTTCTCAGTGATCCTATATTATGTTATTGTTATCTAGTGAAATGCAAAGAACTCTAATAATAGATTAAACCTTAACATAATCAAGAGGAAACAAAGGAATTTGAGTTTGAAGTTATTGAATATCCAGATAATTCAAATCCCTACTTGTCTCCCGAAGAATCCATCTCTTCAGAAAAGATCTTCAACAACATTGATGAAAACAGTGAAGCGGTTTCCTTGACAATTCCACTTCCAACCTTCCAACCATTAGATGACCCAATAGAAGATAATGGGAATGTGGAATGCAACTTCAGTTTACAAATTCCAGATCATTACAAATAGTGGTTGGCCTTCCACCATGACGATCATATGCATAAATCTATCAAAATTTTACAAGGTTTGTCATACTTCAAAGGAAGACACATGTAGCTTGGGTGGTCCATTCTCAAGAAAACCCCCAAATTGATAAACCTTGGAAAATGATCTTCAACGACTCACCCTGGACATGGACTTTTTAGACACCTGGGGTTTTACCGCATCCATAATGTGGTCAGTCATAATTCTTTCCACTTTATCCACTTGGATGGTGAGCCCATGAATATTCCAAGGAATGACCAACAACTCAAGCTATTTTTCAAATGATGAGCAACTGGATGTCTAAAGGGCACCCTTTGCAACGTATCTCTAACATTTTTTCCTTTTTGATTCTTTCAATTTTGTTATTATTTCATTTATATATATAATTCATTGTATAGTCATTTTATTTATGTGATTATTGTCAATATCATTTCATTTATTGGTTATTGTTTTCACATGTACTTATGTTGGTTATTGGTGAGAACTTTGTTTTGCAAATTATGAGGTTCTTGTATGCTCACTTTCCAAAAGATTGAGCACACATCCCCATGTAGAGTCAAATGTTGACCACCTATTTCAACTAGGTGTCAATGTCATGTACCATAGCTATGTACCTTGTGGTACAACATATTTGAAGACTTATGGTTGAGCAGGTCAATTATGCCCCCAAAACTTCTTTCTTTGTATTCGGAATATCCGCTCCCCTGCGTAAGATAATAATGTAATATGTTAGCATGGATCAATTTTTAGTTAGTTGTATAGGACTGTATCATTAGGGAAGTCTTTTCATCGAGTGTTTTTTTCCTCAGGTAATTAATCTCACTTACCAACGATTTTAATTATCCTTGAGTTTTTCACTCAAATAATATTCCAAAGTGGTGAAATGTGTCCTAATGATCGATCGCAAGGCGTGACTAAGGTTTATAAGTGTTTTAAATGACCATTGTAGACATCTCATAGAGTCTTGTGAAATTTCGTTAAGTTTTGATGAGATTTTTTAATAATTAAAATTTTCCATAGATTGGAAATTTTAATTATTTTTGATGAAAAATGTAAAAAATTGGTCCTTGTGGATTTTGTATATGGGTGTGAGTACTCAAATCAAATGTATTATGACCCCCTACACCCTTGGACAAAGTTTCAGCTCAATTGGACAAGTTTTTCTAGGTCATTGTTCATGAGGAGTCCAAGTCATTCAAAAGTAAACAAATAATTGGTTAAGGTAAAAAGCCAAAAAAAATGAAAAAAGTGTCTAAAGTCATGAGGGAGAGTGGGGAAATGATTTCTAATGTATTTCCTAAGTTGGAAAAGTGAAAATCCACTTAAAAGATCCCCCCATGCCAAACCAACAACCAAAAATGAGTCTCCCTAGTGAAGAGTGTGTCTCCCTTCCTCATGAACTTGGGGAAAGTAAAAAATTAAAGTGAAAAAAGTGCCAAAACCCTAAGTGAGCCCTTCCTATAGCCTAACCTCATGTTTGAAAAGTCGAAAAGGGGTTTTCTCCCTTCACATCTCACCCTTCAAACCCTAACTCACTACCAAAACCCTAAAAGTGTCTATTTCTTGACTTGTTCTCTCTCTTTTGGATGGATGACACTTGTAACTCATCCAAGAGGGGTCTCTCCTCTCTCCCTCATATAAAAAGAATCCTCCCTCCTCATTTTGACATGAGTTTTCTCACAACAACTCTATTATGCCAAAATCTCTCTCCCCTCTCTCTCATTATCTCCAATTTTCTTCTTTGTAATTTTGCTGCAATTTTTTTGCAGCCAAATCTTGTGGATAATAAAGGTGAAGCTTTGCAGGATCTCTTGTGTCTCTTGGATTATTCTTGGAGATATTGAATGGTGTTCTTTTTAATCTAATATTGTTGCAATTTTTTTTGTATTTCCTTGCTTGCATTGTTCCACTTGGAGACCCAAACAAATTATTTTGTTTTGGGATAGATTGGTATTCGTATTGCTATTAATATGTGTGGGTTGTTTCTACTTGGGTTTGTAAAGTATTTTGCAAGCCATATGGATAAACTCACCTTGTTTTATTTTGTAGCAAAGATTTACATATCAATAGGTTACCATAGGCTTGGAGGAGTGGATTTGAGATCTGGAAATTCACTTGTTCAACCATCCAAAGCTTCATTTAATTTTATGTTTTCATTTTCAACCACTTATCATTCATTTTCAAACATTATTCTTCTCTAATATTCCAATCTAAACTTCATTTACATGTTCATATTTTTAGATAATAATTTATGTTTTATGTACTAACAAAAACCGACTTGTTTAAAGTCCTTTCTAACATTTTCCAACAAGAAAAACTTCTTGTTTTTTGCAAGTTTTCGTCAATTTAAGTAGAATTGTTACTTGTTTTTTGTCTCAAATAAATCAAGGAAGCATCCAAGAGTTGTGGTGTCAAACCACTTTCCCCCTCTAACTTTCTAAAGCATTGTGAGCAGCCCAAGATAATCTCTTGGGCTTGCATTCTCTATACTTTAATTTTCAAATATGTAAATAGTAATTTAGTTGTCGCATATCACCCACACCTTGCATAGTGCTTGGCTTTGCCATCTATGCAATATCGTGAAGTCTAGTTTAAAAAATTAATTTTTTGCTTTTGTTTAAGATTGTTGCCCCACTTCTCCCATAAAGAGAAGGTTGAGTGGCTAGGTTAGTTTGTTTGATTTCATTTCATATTATTTTGTTTACCCACCTTGGCACAAAATCAATAGGCTTGTCCTCCACATTGTTCCATAGTTGTGAGGTTGTTATTTATTTTCAATTTATTTCATTTAATAAATTGTGCCCACACTTTGCATTATGCTTGGCTTTGGCAACCTTGCAATATCATGAAGGCTAGTTTAGTTTCATTTAATTGCAAAGTAATCAAATTGGTGCCACATATTCCCTCCTCTTGCCACTTTGTGGATCTTGGGTAACTAAGAAATGGAAAATGACCGTGTGGCTAGATTAATTAGGCACCCAATCTATTATTGTTTCAACAATAAAAAAATGTGACTTGGGAAGCTAAAAGGGGTTGAAGTCGGGGACAGTTTCATGGCACTATGTGTCCTCCTTGTTGAGCGCGCAAGCATTCTAGATTTGACCTATGGAGCTAGGGAAGAATCTTAATTGTTCTTCTTATTGAGCACCCAACACTTCCTTTTGATTGAGAGAATAAGGACTTGGGGTAGTCACATAGTTTAGGATTGCTACAATTCACATTAAATCCCCCTAAGCTCAAGAGATACTTAGAAACTTACTAAAATCAACCTACACAATTTTCACAACATTTGCATTCCAAGTTTTTCTTTTACTCTTTAAGCACTTTACTTTTCATCAAATTTCTTTCATGTGAATATTTGTTTCTAAGCATTATTTATTTCAAGTATGCTTTATTCATTTGAGCATAATTGTTCTAAGTGTAAAGTTATCCCTCATATTCTTTGTATAAATATTTTGCAAGCTTGTTTCATACTTGTAGAGTAGTATTTCTTTATTATATGTCTCAATAATTCAATTTTGATAATATTTAGGAACTAGTCTGATTGTTGTTTTCTAAATAAAGGTTTTCATGTCATTTAAAAGAATTGCATAATTGCATTTGTTGTTTGTCATTGGTTTGGGTCTCCTAAATTGATAATCTAATTAAATCTTAGAACCTTAATAACAAAACTTCACATAGTTTAATAGGGTCTACCCCCCTTGGCTTCCCTAGGAGTGAGCCTAGACGGAAGAGGTCTAAATTTGAGGTGACAATGGGTCTAGACTTAGGTTTGTGTCTCAAAGAACACACCAAGTGGGTTGGAGACTTCTCCATGATTGTAGGTTTGTATAAGGACGACAACATTTTTGGTGTCGTTGTTGGGGACAAGTATTTTTATTCCCAAAATACGACTTTTTGTTTTTCATTTTGTTTTTGTTTTGTTTGATGTTTCTTGTTTGTTTAGAATAAACTTGATCATCTGGTGATTCCACTTCAAAATAATTTGACAAAGTATTCTTCAATAAGGAACTCACAATTTTCTTAGCTTCATCCTTGAACCTGCAAGGGTTTTTGGAGGAGGTTAGGCAAGCTTTCTTCTCATAAGATCCTTGATAATTTTGGGTCCCAGTCCATTTTTGTTAGAATTTTTTGTTTTTTTTGCTTAATGAATTAGTCTAGAAATTGATTATCTTTATAGATCTATTGATTTTTCTGCAATAAGTGGTTATCCACATGTGATTCCAGAAAAAAACTTTACAAATTTTTCCCTTTTTTCGAAGAAATTTTATTAAGGTTAGAAGTGACGTTAACAAGGTTTCCCATTGTTTTTATAAATGGTGTTACAATTCCTTACATGAAGATATAGGAATGAAATTGCTTATCTTGTCCTTTGATGATGATGATCTTGATTGGTTCACAAAACTCAAGGATAACCAAGTTGAAAATTAAAAGGAATCATGCTTTTATGGGAAAATGGAATGAGGAACCTCTAGATATAAAAACAGTGAATTCAAATGTAAAATAGATGTTTGAACAACTCCCATCGAGGAATTAACAGAGGTTATTAAAGCCACATAATTCATTTGTGTAAATTAGTTAAAATTATTGGAAGCTCGCCTTGCCAGTGCAAGTAATTACATTGGATATTCAAATCTTATAGAGCTAGAGCTTCACAGAGAACATGAAAATGAATTTCATTTGGAAATTTCGGATGAGCCTACAAATGAGTTAGTGACTGATTAAGAGGAAACAAAGAAATTTGAGTTTTAAGTTATTGAATATCTAGATAATTCAAATCCCCACCCGCCTCTCGAAGAGTCCATCTCTTTTGAAAAGATCTTCGACAACCTTGATGAAAACAGTGAAGCGATTTCCTTGACAATTCCACTTCCAACCTCCCAACCATCAGATGACCCAATACAAGATAATGGGAATGTGGAAGGCAACTTCAATTTACAGATTCCATATCATTACGAATAGTAGTTGGCCTTCCACCATGACGGTCATATGCAGAAATTTATCAAAATTTTACAAGGTTTGCTAGAATTCAAAGGAAGACACATGTGGCTTGGGTGGTCCATTCTCAAGAAAAACTCCAAGTTGATAAAACTCGGAAAAGGATCTTCAACGAATCACCCTAGATAGGGACTTTTTAGACACTTGGGATCTTACCGCATCCATAATGTGGTCGATCATAATTCTTTCCACCTTATCCACTTGGATGGCGCACCCATGAATATTCCAAGGAATGGTCAACAACTGAAGATATTTTTCAAATGATGAGAAACCAGATGTCCAAAGGGGCACCATTTGTAATGTATATCTAACCTTTTTTCCTTTTTGATTCTTTCAGTTTTGTCATTATTTCATTTATATATATATAATTCATTGTATAGTCATTTCATTTATGTGATCATTCTCAATATAATTTCATTTATTGGTTATTTTTTTCACATGTACTTATGTTGATTATTGGTGAGAAATTTGTTTTGTATATTCTGAGGTTCTCATATACTCTCTTTCCAAAATATCAAGCACACGTCCCCATGTGGAGCCAGATGTTAACCACCTATTTTAACTAGGTGTCAACATTTTGTACAATGAAGATATGTGTTGGAGTTACTTCACACACACCTATGATTCTTTTTTCCTAAGGTTTTTCCTTGTTTATTAGTTATAATTAGTCATTATCTAGTCTCCTATAATTTAGGGGAGAATATTCCATCTGGAGAATATTCTCTTTCAGTGGACACTTCAGTTTGACTAGTTGAGTTGAGTTTAGATGCTACATTGGTTTTGTCACCATGCAACATTGGGATCATCACCATGATAATTCAACCTTGCCTTGCTATCATCACCAGAGTGGCGCATTATCCTTGATTCCCTGAGTTAACTCCTCACTACTCTCTGTTCAGACAGTTAACTGAAGACTAGTTGACTAGTTAACTCAACTAGGTCACAGTTCACTCCCGTAACTACCTGAGAGACTAGACTAGGTGGCAGTTCACTCCCGTAATTGTTGGTGTGTGTCCAAATCACTCTAAACCACCACTATGGTGCATTGGTTATCCTCAAGTCGAACTCATTGAGTTATACAAAGTATATCATGTGTAAATTATTCATTATTCATAACGGTTAATGAGAATTCTTCCATTCTTTCTCTTCTCCTTCTTCTTTCTCAAATTCTCTTTGAAAATGTGTGTATTATTGTTTAGCTAGATCTATTATGTGCAGGTTCAACACATTTACATGGTATCAGAGCCGACAGACTGCTAAGAAAAAGATACACCAAATTTTTTTGCAGGTACACAAGATTGAAGACAACAGAAAGATGGAATTCCAAAAATAATTCATTCTTACACCTTACAACTATTTTGCATGGAAGGAGAAAATAACCATACATATTTGATCCATAGGGTTGTACAGGTTAACCATGAATATAGATACAAAGCCGACATCAGCCATAGAAAAATCCAAGTACTTAAATCGCATGGATGAGGCACTCAGAACAATTTGCAGTCTTATTTCTCCCGATCTCCTTTTTCACATATCTTCCTGTAAGACTCCCAATGAAGCCTGGAAAACCTTGGAAGGGATATTTGGAAAATATGATGAGATGAGGGGACACATACTGGAGGTGGAGCTTCTCACATTGGATAAAAAAAGCTTCAACAATATCCAATATTTATTTACAAAATTCAAGGATTTATTGTCGCAACTCAAAGCTTGCGGGGTTGATAAATCAACGAAGGAGAAACAAATGGTTCTCACCATTCTCTTCAAGCTTGGTCCTAAATTATCTGTATTCGTATCCACATTACATACTGTCAGATTCGCCTCTGGAGCCACCTGAAATATGCCTTCTCTTGAGGACTTTATCTAATCCCTGACACAAAAGCAAACAAAGCTCATCAACATGGGCACAATCAAAGGCCCAAGGGCGCATGCACTCACTGTGCATGATGGCAGCCACAAATATCAGAAATATAAAGATAAATATAAATGGAAATCTCATGCACATCCGAAGAAGGAAGGGTACACAAAACCCTTCACTGATGCCTCTGGATCCAAAGGGGAAAAGGGAAGAAAAGGGGAGAAATGCACGTATTGTCACAAATGATTCCATTCAGAATCTGCATGCATGCAAAAACAAATAGATTTGATGTCTCAAATACTTTAGAAAAAAAACCTTGGATATCGCATCCCCGAGGGTGAAAAGAAGAAGAAGCCAGAAGATCCGAATTCTAAGAAAGACAATTCTAGCCATGCCTTGATTGCCATTAACTCCTCTCTCGATTCTTGGATTGTTGATTCAGGAGAATCACATCACATGGATGCCTCAAAATTATTTTATTCTTCTTTGGATGCATGAAAAGGTCCTCCTATTCTGATGGGGGACAAATCTTCTGTCAAAGTCATCGACAAAGGAAGGATTGAACTCACCAATGGAAGCTTCGAGAATGTGTTGCATGTTCCCAATCTTTCTGTCAACCTTCTCTCTGTGTATCAGATGAAAAATTACGGCACTGGAAATAAAGTCATATTCACAAAAAATTACGTGGACATATACGACATGCAAACCAACTCCAAGGTTTCTACCGGTGAGGTAAATCATCAGTCTAGATTGTATACTTTTTCTGAATTCATTGAACCTGATTCTGCTTTACTGCTTACTCATGCTGATGAAAGTAGTAGGATATGGCACGAAAGGTTTGGACATTTGAATTTTAGATACATGAAACAACTTAGCAAGAAAAAATTAGTTGATGGTCTACCAGACATCCATTTCTCCAAGGCAGTATGTGAGGGATGTGTTCTCGGAAAACACCCTCAAGATAAATTCGACAAAGGAAAGTCTCAGTGATCTTCCGCACCTTTAGATTTGATCCACAATGACCTCATGGGTCCTTTTCCACATCCATCGATCAACAAAGGGAGTTTTTTTCTCATTTTTGTTGATGATTTCTACTTTGATCTACTTTCTCAAGAAAAAAATCGAGGTCTTTCAACACCTAAAAGATTTCAAATACCTGGTTGAGACACAGTCCAGAAAGAAGATCAAAGTCCTCCAAATTGATAATAGAGGAGAGTATGTAAATCATGAGATCCATAATAGTTTCCATGAGGTGGGGATTCAGTTGCAGCATACAGTTCCCTACACTCTGCAACAAAACAGAGTTGCTGAGCGGAAAAATAGATCTCTAAAGGAGATGGCATCTTGCATGCTGCATGTAAAGTCACTACCACAGAGACTATGGGCCGAAGCACTTAACTGTGCAACATACATACAAAACAAATCTCCCCATAGATCTGTCAAGGATAAGACCCCCTATGAGGCTTGGAGCAGCCTAAAACTGGAAGTGGCCCACTTTCGCATTTTTGGTTCACGTGCATGGGCCAAAATTCCCTCTGAAAAGAGGAAGGCACTTGATCCACAGAACACTGAGTGCATTTTTATTGGATACCTCGGCGGTGTGAAGGGATATTGACATAATGATCTTTCCTCGGACCGTCTCATCATTGAGAGTAGTGTCCAATTCAAGGAAAGTGTCTCACATGTACCTCAACAGCCGCATGCAGACACCTTCACTCTTCCACCTGTTTGAGATGATGAGCATGCACATGCTGACTCTTCTTCAGATGAGAGTTCTGATTCAAAGGACTCAGATGATTCAGATTCAGAGTCAGTACAGTCAAATACAGAGTCAAAGAATCCAGATGCAGTTTCAAATCCAGAGCAGAGGCCCAAGTGGGCACAGACTACTCTTCAGGATGTAGGGGATCTCGTTGGTGATCCAGCCGATACTAGGAGGAATCGATCTAATTTTGAGGAGCCTCCTGTTGCACTCACTGCCACTGAACCATTGCCCTCCAAGAATATTTTCTTGGTTTAGTCTTCTGATCCACAGTCTTATGGCGAGGCTGTTAGAAATCCCTTTTGGGAATCCACCATGCAGGAGGAGTACAACTCCCTCCTCGAGAACCGGACTTGGGATCTAGTTCCCCTTCTTCTTAGGAGGAAACTTGTCATATGCAGATGGGCCTACAGGGCCAAGAGTGCAACGGATGGACATATTAGCAGATACAAAGCCAGGCTTGTTGCCAAAGGCTTTCAACAGGTTCATGGTATTGACTATGATGATACCTTCGCTCCAGTAGCGAAGATGGATTCCATTTGATTGGCCCTTGCCATTGCAACAACCAAGGGATGGGAAGTCCATCAGATGAACGTGAAGAATGGATTTCTTCACGGTGATCTCTTTGAGGAGATCTACATGGAGCATCCCCAGGGATTTATGCAGGACTCATCTTTGATCTATCGACTGAAGAAGTCACATTATGGCCTCAAGCAGGCTCCGAGGGAATCGTATGCCAAGATGGAATCCTACCTGTTGTCACAGAACTTTGTATGTTGTAAATTAGACCCGAATGTCTACATGCTCATGACAGATGATTCACTTCTACTTTTAGTTTGTATGTTGATGATTTGTTGATCACCGGGTGCTCGAATTCAGCGATTGTTGCAGTCAAGAGGATTCTACATGACAGGTTTTTGATGACGGACATGGGTCCGCTACACTTCTTCCTTGGAATCGAGATCAGTCAGGATGCATCAGGCATGAAACTGTCTCAGGCCAAGTATGCATGAGATCTCCTTGAGAGATTTCACATGACAGCCTGCAAGTCTGCTTCGACTCCTTTCTTATCAGGAGTCAAACTTGAGGATCATGGGGAGACTCCACTGGTTGACAACACACTATACAGATAGCTAGTGGGGAGCTTGTTGTATCTCACACACTCCAAACCAGACCTCTCCTATGCAGTTGGCGCAGTTTCCAGGTTCATGCAGGAACCGCATGAGCTACATTGGAAAGTTTCAAAGCGTATCCTTCGATACGTACAGGGCACCATCACCTTTGGGATTCATTATGTAGCAACATATACATTAGATCTCATTGGGTTTACTGATTCCGAATGGGCTGACGATAACATTGATCACAAGTCCACATTTGGTTACTCACTTAGTATTGGTTATGGGTCTATCTATTGGTTGAGCAAGAAGCAAGCTGCCATTTCTCTATATTCAGCCGAGGCAGAGTACAGAGGAGTAGTTAACATAACCATTCAGGCTATGTGGCTACAACATTTTCTCACTGAGTTGGGCATTCAGTTTCATCACTGATCATCATCTGGTGTGAAAACCAGAGCACTCTGAAGTTCTGCAGAGATCCAGTTCATAGGCAGCGGATGAAGCACATCGAGATCCACATGCACTACATCCGGGACTTAGTACATAAGGGGATCATCGACTTATAGTTCTGTCCTTTAGAAGAACAGACAAAAGACATCTTCACCAAGACCTTCACTGAGCATAAATTCCATTCTCTGCGAAGTCGTCTTGGAGTGAAGGACACAGTTGCCTAGGAAACTGTAGTTCTTCTTTTTACATACATTG
>JZKD02S1391963.1:0-11331 GCA_000966675.3 Picea glauca
AAACGAGCACATCTACATTATTCTAACACAGAGGACCCTGGAGCCTTTGTGTGCAAAGGATAGAGTAAGTTGCCTTTGCAGTCACTTTGACAATACTAGAGGATGACATCATAGCCCTTTTCACTTGGACGTTGGCCTTTGAAGGCCTAGGACATCACCTCCTAAGCCCTTGACATTATGTGGAGGCTAGGGTTTTGGGGGGCTTGATGGTTCCTGAGGTAATGTGATGTGGTTTGAAGGAAGGAGATGTGTGGCATGACACTCTAGCACATGAGAGCTTGACACATGGCCTTTGGAGGCCCAATGATTTTTTTCTTGAGGCTCAACATCTCACTTTTAGGATTCACATCACCCTTCTAGGGCACGACGTCACCCTTTTTAGGGTTTTACTTTATGTAATTTTTATATTTGTAAGTTGTAAGGGAAAATAAAGGGAGTTGACCCTCTTTTAATTTGTTGTTGGCAATTTTATGTGAACAAATTGGCTTAGATGGCTTCATATAAATAGAGGCCATTCTTTTTTCATTTTGATAACTCATCACTTGAGAATTACGTACTCTTGGACTAAAATTTTGGCCCCTCTTGGGAAATTCACTATATCTTGTCTCTTATGCAAAATGGATGCTACACTTGTCTATTGGTGGAATGAATACTAGTGACTTCTCTTGGATGCTTGTTCTTGGCAATGTGTTTGTGTTTCTTGATAAAGTAAGGGTTTTGCATGCTATCTCTTGGATTAGGTAAGAAATTTTTTCAATTTTGTGTCTTTCTTCTTAATTTCAAGGTTATAATATCAAACCCTTGGAGGAGTATAAGGGAATATGACCTCCATCAAGGAATTTTCTTCTATTGTTATTGAAAAGGCTTAAGGATTGCTACAAGGAATAAAAGGGATTACACCCTTGTAGCAAGACCTTGCTAAGTTTTATCTTCTCTAGGGAGTAAAAAGGATTATACCCCTAGAAGATCATTAAACCCTAGGCTTCCCTAGATCAAAGCAAGAGACTCCATTACCCAATATATAAGACACTAATATTTGCATTGGAGATTGAATATTGTTGCATTGGTAAACGTGAATTTTGAGATATTGATTTGTTCAAGTTTGGATTTAAACTTTACATGCTTTAAGTTATCTTGTGCCCTAAGAGCGTCTTGATTTTCCAAGATTGAGCTGATGTAACAAGCATTAAGCTACAGCCAAATAGGGGTGCAACAAACTCACTCTTTTATACTCTTTTCCAACTTTTCTACCACTGAAATTTACTTGTAAGCTATGATAATTCATCTACTATCTAAGACCTATTGTTTGGGTGGCTTACTTGTTAATTTTAGTGGTTAGAAATTGTTGTTGTAGCAAATTTTTTCTACATCCATAAGACTGTTATAAAACTCTGTCGATAATTCTTATTAACAGTCCTCTCTTGCTATCAAAGTCTTGGTTTAAACATTGGAAGATTGTCTAATAATTGCTAGCTTTATTTTCCAACATCATAGACTTGATTTTGATGGTTTAATTCATAGTTTTCATAGTTTATTTACTGGTGATATATATTTCCATACTACTGCAATTTTGTGACAGCAAGGTTTCTTCTTGATTCCCCACTAGTTTTAATACTTATATCATCATATGTTGTCTTGTTTCGGATTGTATAACATTGTTTTGCAGGTACACAACCTTGGCAACCATTTACCATATCCTAAGAATTTTTTCTCAAGCCTCATTCTCATCCTTAACCTTGAATATAGGGGTATTCTTCAAGCTCCTTACTTCTCCCTTTGCAATCCCCCTAGGGTCACCCAAGAATCCTCCCTTGTGTTGGACATGTCCTTCACTAAAACGAAGGGGATATCTATTAAGGTGACAATGATAGACATTCAGAGTTGTGCCACACACATTTTGTTTGGGTTTGGATTTTCCCAAACTATAAATTGTGCGATAACCCGACCAACTATCTTTCATGCACCTATGAGCCCGAAAATAATATGGGTCGTCAGATCGTATAGAACTCAGTCGTTAGATTCGTCGAAGAATCAATGGCCCTGTTAAAGGTTGTATAGTGTTAAAACCCGCGTGATTTGGACCGTTGATGAGGGTGATCACCCACTGTCCGATCAAGTGGACGAGCATATTGCTCAGAAGATCTCGGGTGAAGTGAAGAATCTCACGTCAATAAAGGTTGTTGGAAGTGCCACGTCAATAGAGTGACTCGCCAGCAGGGTCTCAGTGGCAGGTAGTAGGTTGAGTGCCACATGGAAGTGGACATGTGCCCTCTGTAGTGTGTTCGGGGCAAAAGAGGGCCACTATCAGTCAAGCACTTCTGAGCTCGAAAGGAATGAGGATTGTTGATCTTAGTTTTCAGATCATTCAAAAATTGTTTTCGGCAAGGGCTCATTCGAGGAGAGTTCCCGACAGGGGAGGCCAACTGAAAGACTTTGACAGTTTTTTGAACTTCGAGTTTCGGAAAGAACCGTGAGAAAGGTAAGATTTTCAACCTGATAAAATGATCCAGGTGGATATCAGTGCCACCCACCTTTTCCAACTCGCTAAAAATAGTTTTCTAGCAATTTTGGTAATTTACTATTTTTAGCAGTTTTAACTTCCGAGGCCATTTTGAGGGACTAAATGAAGGTTTTTCAGGATCAAGATTATCAATGTTATCCAAAGGTAATATTGATCCCCCAAAATTAATCTCCTCGACGATACCTTTCCAATGAGCTATGGTGCACCTAAAACGGAGATCGTATGCAAAAGTTACGACCCCGGGAAGTTGATGTGTTGACTTACCCAAACGGGGCCCACATGACTTTTGGTGGTTCATCTCCTAGGGTTAGGTTTTTGGATGTCTTGGGTTTTTGAAATTACTATTTATTGTAAAAAGGCCTTTAGAGCCTCAGTGTAATCATCTTCTTGCGAATGCGAGTAGCCGTCATATCTCTTCTTAGAGATAAACTGCCACCATTCTAGGGAGTCTTTCACTCTGTATTTTTAGAGTATCTGTACATTTATTTCATTAATAGAAATCGTGTATTACTGTATCTTTGTGTTTATGGTTGCATCTCTGATACATTTTTTTTATATTATTGAATATCCTAGATATCTTTGTACATTTATTTCATTCATAGAAATCGTGTATTACTGTATCTTTGTGTTTATGGTTGCATCTCTGATACATTTTTGTTATATTATTGAATATCCTAGATATCTCTGTACATTTATTTATTATATCTTCGCTCTCATTTCGTGCCGAAAAATAATTTGGATCAGTGGTATCAGAGCAGGCTGCTCTTGATCGGTTTTTTTTTTTTTTTCAGTGCATGTCCCCGACGGGGTCCGATTATAGCAAGTTGCGTCTCGAGCTTGTCTCTCTTGAATACAATCGCTCTTGCATGCCCAAGAACCCCTCCCTGGTGGAAGAAAAGAAAAATGACAAAGCAAATGATTCTTTCAATCTATTGTTTGAGCAAGCTCTCACGCGACAGAGGGACGAAATGATGGAGAATTTTTCCCACATCCTTCAACGCCTACCAATAGCAACAGGTGCATCTTCATCAAACAACCACTTTGGAATCACCTCTCCTTTCAAAGTACAAGTTAATTTTGATATTCCCGTATTTGAAGGTCAGGTACATGTGGATGCTCTAGACAAATGGTTAAATCTATTAGAAGGTTATTTATTTTTTCGATAGGGAAAAGATCACCTTTGCACTCCTTAAATATCTCCACCATGTCAAACATCGGTGGGAAAATTGTTGGGAGAAAAGTTCAAAAGAGGAGTCTGGAATATATGGGGTTGATCCCACTCGGGATTTTTTTGTGGATGCGGTAAAGGAACAGTATTACCCTATTGGCAACTATAAGGACCAGTACATGAGATGGACCACACTACGGCAAGAGAGGGGCCAAGAAGTTTTAGAGTTCACCAATACCTTCCATACCTTATGCACCAAGCTGAGAATCAAAGACTCTGAACGACATTTGGTTCTAAAATATCGTGGGGCTCTACACAGATACATCCAAACTGAAATAGATTTTCTAGACATCTCATCAATTGGTGTTGTTTATTGATATGTTGTTAAAATCGAGCAGAAATTTAAGAACCAGAACAAACGAGAGTTTGGGTCTGCAAATCTGCAACAACCAAAGTATGATAAAGACGGCCCTAATAAAAAGTCTCCTGAAAACTAATCCAAGCCATAGGAAAAGAAGGGTCACAGGAAGACAAGAAGGACATCGGAAAATGGTGTGATTTCCACAAAATCCCCTGGCACAACACCGAGGAATGTCGCTCAAAATAGTCATTGGTGTCCGAGATCAAAGACAAGGAGCCAAACCCTGATTCAAAATCTAATTCTGAAAATACTGGTAAAAGATAGATCATTGACGCAGACCCCACTGCTATCAGCGCGACCGCAACAATTCAACCAGAAGAACCAACAGATCCTGAAGAGGGGAGCTCCTTTTTCATTCAAATATGTGGGTGAAGGGGACCCCGTTGTGTTTTATCGTTGATAGCGGAAGCCAAAAGAACCTCATCTCAGCAGAGGTCATCAAACAGTTGGGATTGTCGACAACACCACACCCGTATCCATACAACATTGGGTGGCTTTGCCAAGGATGAGGTCTCTGTGTTAGCCAGCGGTGTTGATTGTCATACGGCATCCAGCCCTTCAAGGATGAGGTATTCTGTGATGTTTCCCCACTATATGTTTGTGATGTTCTCTTGGGACATCCATATATGTGGAAACGCCATGTTGTTTATGAGCCTCGACCCCGTAGTTTCATTGTTACTTTGGGGGATCATATATACAGAATAGAAAAGGTAGTTCCAACTATTGTCCCACCTAAATAGTGCCAGAAGGTAGTATCTCATACTACAAAATTCAGCTTCTTCACAATTTGTTCAAAAGGTGAACAGGAGGATATTGCAACCACTACAGCCTCGGCCCCAACACCTTCTATCCAAAAAAAGAGGGTCGACAAGACTACAGCAAAGAGTAAATATCCTATTTGCACACAAACATATCATGTATCATGACCGGTTGAACAGATTCAACCCCGCTAGCAACTTGTTCATGACATCCTTCCACAAACCAAGCAATGTGACATCTCCAACAAGGCAAGCAGCTCACCAAGATTCAGATTCAACAAACGCTTCCCCCTCTCCCCTGGGAAATCAACGCAATGGAGACCATTTATTTCTAAGGATGGAGGATTGATCCAGGTGGATATCGGTGGCCACCCACCTTTTCCAACTCACTCAAAACGGTTTTCTGGCTATTTTGGCAATTTACTATTTTTAGCAATTTTAACTTTCAGGGCCATTTTGAGGGCCGAAATGAAGGTTTTTCGGGATCGAACTTCTCAATGATATCCAAAGGAATGATTGAGGCCCCAAAATGAATCTCCTCTATGATACCTTTCCAATGAGTTATCGTGCGCCTAAAACGAAGATCATGTGCAAAAGTTATGACCCCGGGAGGTTGATGTACTGACTTACCCAAACGGGGCCCACATGACTTTTGATGCTTCATCTCCTAGGGTTAGGTTTTTGGATGTCTAGGGTTTTTGACATTCCTGTTTATTGTAAAAATCCCTTCAGAGCCTTAGTGTAATCATCTTCTTGTGAATGCAAGTAGTCGTCACATCTCTTCTCATAGATAAGCTGCCACCATTCTAGCGAGTCTTTCACTTTGTATTTTTACAGTATCTGTACATTTATTTCATTCATAGAAATCGTGTATTACTATATATTTGTGTTTATGGTTGCATCTCTGATAAATTTATGTTATATTATTGAATATCTGAGATATCTTTGTACATTTATTTATTATAACTTCGCTCTCATTTCGTGCCGAAAAATAATCTGGATCAGTGGTATCAGAGCAGGCTGTTCTTCATCGTTTTTTTTGTTTTCAGTGCATGTCCCCAATGAGGTCCGAGTATAGCAAGTTGGGTCTCGATCTTGTCTCTCTTGAAGAAAATCACTCTCACACGCCCAAGAAACCCTCCATGGTGGAAGAAAAGAAAAACGACGGAGCAGACGATTCTATCAATCTATTGCTTGAGCAAGCTCTCACGTGACAGAGGGACGAAATGATGGAGAATTTTTCCCACATCCTTCAACGCCTATCGATAGAAATAGGTGCATATTCATAAAACAAACACTTTGGAAGCACCTCTCCTTTCAAATTACAAATTAATTTTGATTTTCTCGTATTTGAAGGTCAGATAGATGCGGATTCCCTATACAAATGGTTAAATATGTTAGAAGGTTTTTTCTCTGTTCATAATTTTTCCGATAGGGAAAAGATCACCTTCACACTCCTTAAAGCTCTCCCCCATGTCAAACATTGGTGGGAAACTTATTGGGAGAAAATTTCCATAGAGGAGTTTGGAATATATGGGGTCGAGCCCACTTGGGATTTTTTTGTGGATGCGTTAAAGGAACAATATTACCCTGTTGGAAACTATGAGGACCAGTACATGATATGGACCACACTGCGGCAAGAGAGGGTTCAAGCAATTCCAGAGTTCACCAATACCTTCCCTACCTTGCACACCAAGCTGGGTATCAAATACTGTGAATGACATTTGGTTCTGAAATATCGTGGGGCTTTACACAGATACATCCAAATTGAAATGGATTTTCTGGACATCTCATCACTCAGTGTTACTTATCGATATGTTGTTAAAATCGAGCAGAAATTTAAGCACCAGAAAAAATGGGAGTTTGGTTTTGTAAATCTGTAACAACCAAAGTATGATAAATACGACCCTAATAAACAGTCTCCCAAAAACTAGTCCAAGCCACAGGAAAAGAAGGGTCGCGGGAAGACAAAGAAGGACACCGAAAAATGGTGTGATTTCCACAAAATCCCTGGCACAACACTGAGGAATGTCACTCAAAACAGTCATTGGTGGCCGAGATCAAAGACAAGGAGCCAAACCCTGATTGAGAATCTGATTCTGAAAATACTGGTAAAAGACAGATCATTGACATTGACCCCACTACTATTGTCGCAACCACAACAATTCAACCAAAAGAACCAACATATCCTGAGGAGGGGGATTGCCTTTTTCATTCACGGATGTGGGTGAAGGGGACCGCACTACATTTTATTGTTGATAGCAGAAGCCAAAAGAACCTCATCTCAGCAGAGGTCATCAAACAGTTTGGATTGTCGACAACACCACACCCGCATCCATACAACATCGAGTGGCTTCGCCAAGGATGAGATCTCTGTGTCAGCCAGCAGTGTCGATTGTCATACGGCATCCAGCCCTTCAAGGATGAGGTATTATGTGATGTTTCCCCACTAGATGTCTGTAATGTTCTCTTGGGCCAGCCATATATGTGGAAGCGCCATGTTATTTAAGAGTCTCAACCCCATAGTGTCATTGTTACTTTGGGGGTCATCTCTAAAGAATAAAAAATGTAGTTCCAACTACTGTCCCACCTAAACAGTGTCGCAAGGTAGTATATCATACCAGTAAATTCAAATTCTTCACAATCTGTTCAAAAGGTGAACAGAAGGATATTGCAACCACTACATCTCCGGCCCAAGCACCATCTATCCAACAAAAGAGGGTTGACAAGACTGCAGCAAAGTGCAAATATTCCGTCTGCACACAAACATCTCATGTAGACCTATCAGTTGAACAGATTCAACCCTGCCGGCAACATGTTCGTGACAACCTTCCACAAACCAAGCAACGCGACATCTCCAACAAGGCAAGGAGCTCACCAAGATTAGAATTTAGCAAACGCTTCCCCCTCTCCCACGGGAACTCAAAAAAATGGAGACCATTGTTTCCTAAGGAGGGAGGATTTATCCAGGAGGATATCGGTGGCCACCCACCTTTTCCAACTCGCTCAAAACAATTTTCTGTCAATTTTGGCAATTTACTATTTTTAGCAATTTTAACTTATGGGGCCATTTTGAGGGCCTAAATGAAGGTTTTTCGGTATCAATATTCTCAATGATGTTTGAATGAAATATTGATCCCCAAAAATGAATCTCCTCGATGATACCTTCCAATGAGCTATCGTGCGCCTAAAACGGAGATCGTATGCAAAAGTTACAAGCCCGAGAAGTTGATGTATTGACTTACCCAAATGGAGCCGACATGACTTTTGGTGCTTCATCTCCTAGGGTTAGGTTTTTGGATGTCTAGGGTTTTTGAAATTCTTGTTTATTGTAAAAAGGCCTTCAGAGCCTTAGTGTAATCATCTTCTTGCGAATGCGAGTAGCCGTCACATCTCTTCTCAAAGATAAGTTGTCACCATTCAAGCGATTCTTCCACTCTATATTTTTACAGTATCTGTACATTTATTTCATTAATAGAAATCATGTATTATTGTATATATGTGTTTATGGTTGCATATCGAATACATTTACGTTATATTATTGAATATCCGAGATCTCTCTATAAATTTCTTTATTATATCTCCCCTATCATTTCGTATCGAAAATTAATCTGGATCAGTGGTATCAGAGCAGGCTTCTCTTGATCGTTTTTTTTTTTTCCAGTGCATGTCCCCGATGAGGTCCGAGTATAGAAAGTTGGGTCTCGATATTGTCTCTCTTGAAGACAACCGCTCTCGCACGCCCAAGAAACCCTCTGTGGCGGAAGAAAAGAAAAATGATGGAGCAGACAATTCTATCAATCTGTTGCTTGAGCAAGCTCTCACGCGACAAAGGAACGAAATGATGGAGAATTTTTCCCACATCCTTCAACACGCCTGCTGATAGAAACAAGCACATCTTCATCCAACACCCACTTTGGAAGCACCTCTCCTTTCAAAGTACAGGTTAATTTTGATATTCCCGTATTTAAAGGTCAGATAAATGTGGATGCCCTAGAAAATGGTTAAATATGTTATAAGGTTATTTCTCTGCTCATAATTTTCCCGACAGGGAAAAGATCACCTTCGCACTCCTTAAATCTCTCCCCCATGTCAAACATTGGTGGGAAACTTACTTGGAGAAAATTTCCACAGAGGAGTCTGGAATATATGGGGTCGAGCCCACTTGAGATTTTTTTGTGGATGCGGTAAAGAAACAGTATTACCCTGTTGGAAACTATGAGGACCAGTACATGAGATGGACCACACTGCGGAAAGAGAGGGGCCAAGTAGTTCTAAAGTTCACCATTACCTTCCATGTCTTGCGCACCAAAATGGGTATCAAATACTCTGAACATCATTTGGTTCTAAAATATCGTGGGGCTCTACACAGATACATCCAAAATGAAATGGATTTTTTGGACATCTCATCACTCGGTGTTGCTTATCAATATGTTGTTAAAATCAATCAGAAATTTAAGCACCATAACAAATGGGAGTTTGGGTCTGCAAATCTTCAACATCCAAAGTATGATAAATACGGCCCTAATAAACAGTCTCCCGAAAACCATTCCAAGCCATAGGAAAATAAGGGTCACGGGAAGACAAATAAGGACACCGAAAAATGGTGTGATTTCCACAAAATCCCCTGGCACAACACCGAGGAATGTTTCTCAAAACAGTCATTGGTGGTCAAGATCAAAGACAAGGAGTCAAACCCTGATTGAGAATCTGATTCTAAAAACACTGGTAAAAGACAGATCATCGACGCAGACCCCACTGCTATTGTCACGACTACAACAATTCAACCAAAAGAACCAACAGATCTTGAAGAGGGGGAGTGCCTTTTTCATTCACAGATGTGGGTGAAATGGACCCCGTTGCATTTTATTGTTGATAGTGGAAGCCAGAAGAACCTCATCTTAGTAGAGGTCGTCAAACAGTTAGGATTGTCAACAACACCACACCCGCATCCATACAACATCGGGTGGCTTCGAAAAGGATGAGATCTTTGTGTCAGCCAGCAGTGTTGATTGTCATACATCATCCATCCCTTCAAGGATGATGTATTATGTGATGTTTCCCCACTAGATTTTTGTGATGTTCTCTTAGGCCAGCCATATATCTAGAAGCGCCATGTTTTTTATGAGTCTCGACCCCATAGTGTCATTGTTACTTTGGGGGATCATATCTACAAAATACCAGAGGTAGTTCCAACTATTGTCCCACCTAAACAGTGTCACAAGGTAGTATCTCATACTACAAAATTCATCTTCTTCACAAACTGTTCAAAAGGTGAACAGGAGGATATTGCAACCACTACAGCCTCGGCCCAAGCACCTTCTATCCAACAGAAGAGGGTCGATAACACTGCAGTAAAGTGTAAATATTCCATCTGCACACAAACATCTCATGTATCCTGACCATTTGAATAGATTCAACCCTGATAACAACATGTTTGTGACAGCCTTCCACAAACCAAGCAACGCGACGTCTACAACAAGGCAAGCAGCTCTCTAAGATTCAGATTCAACAAACGCTTCCCCCTCTCCCCCAAGAACTCAATGAAATAGAGACTGTTTCTTCCTAAGGATGGAGAATTGATCCAAGTGGATATCCATGGCCACCCACCTTTTCCAACTTGCTCAAAACAGTTTTCTAGCAATTTTGGAAATTTACTATTTTGGGCAGTTTTAACTTTCGAGGCTATTTTGAGGGCCTAAATGAAGGTTTTATGGATCGATCTTCTCAATTATATTCAAAGTAATGATTGAGCCCCCAAAATTAATCTCCTCGATGATACCTTTCCAACGAGCTATCGTGCGCCTAAAACGGATATCGTATGCAAAAGTTACGACCCTAGGAAGTTGATGTACTGACTTACCCAAACGGGACCCACATGAATTTTGGCGCTTCATCTCCTAGGGTTAGATTTTTGGATGTCTAGGGTTTTTGACATTCCTGTTTATTGTAAAAATGCCTTAAGAGCCTCAGTTTAATCATATTCTTTCGAATGCGAATAGTCGTCACATCTCTTCTCAAAGATAAGATGCCACCATTCTAGTGAGTCTTTCACTCTGTATTTTTACAGTATCTGTACATTTATTTCATTAATAGAAATTGAGTATTACTATATCTATGTGTTTACGGTTCCATCTCTTATACATTTTTGTTATATTATTGAATATCCGATATATCTGTGTACATTTCTTTATTATATATCCGCTCTCATTTCGTGCCAAAAAATAATCTAGATCATAAACTCTGCCCAAACAGGTGAGTCTGACAATGTTGTAGACCTCAGATTTCAGAAAGGGTTGTGGAAGTGGTGAATCCTCCATTCTGACGGGGATTTCCCGAAAAAACAATTTCGATAATATTTTGGACATTAAAATTCAAGAAGACTAGAGCATGGTGAAAGGAGAGTCTGACAGTGTATCCAGCTTCATATTTCTAGTGAAATCATGAGCATGTTAAATTGCCA
>JZKD02S1391974.1:0-11331 GCA_000966675.3 Picea glauca
CTTGAATATATTGTGATCTCCATGTGTTGATGAATCTTGTATGCACTTAATAACTCAATAAATTAGTAGTAGTTAGTGATTCCAAGAAATAATTTGGCTTGGGATCATTACATAATACCGTTTTGTAACATCCCCAACTTACTGTTGAACAATGCCACTCCAAAAATATAGAGCGCAGATTCCACACTATAACGTTAATCTGCGCAGAAACATGTGAGGTAACATGCACGATCCCTGAAGAAATTTTGAGGTTCCTATAGGCTGCCCAACAAGCCTGTCATGTGACCTCTTGTTGGGCACTAATTTCAAGATAATTTCAAACTATTTTTGTTGTTGTTTAGGACAACCAATTGGTCTTATATTTCTGCCCTCTAAATATGCCCCTCAGGAAGATATTTGTTGCCCCTTTGTAGATGTTGTTCTAAAGATTTAATAAGGAGTTTCTTGTTGTCCAAATTAGCACATATAAAACTCCACAAAAGTAGTAAATACCCTCTAGGATATTTAACACCTACAACTGATAAGAAAATAAGCAAACCATGACAAATGAACACAAGTGTTTTTGGTCAACATGACCATGGAAAAACCCCATTGGGGAAAACCAATAAGAGAGTAGATGTATTTTGGAGATCTTAAGCAAATGCTACAAGAAGGAAATGAAACATTGGAAACCGATACAACAACAAGCTCTTCTTAAGCTAGATTTGGAGTTCCTTGGTATTTGCGCCCCTTTTCCTTGGTTTGCGCACCCCTTTTCCTTGGTGCACCCCTATCCTTGGCCTTTACACCCACCTTGATTTCCCTTACCTTTGCTTGCTTTCTTGCACTCTTCCTTGATGAATGCACCCAAGATCTAGTGCCCCCTTCCTTACTTGGTGCACACTCTTCCCAAGTGCACACTCACTTCACAAGAAATGCACCTAACACTCTTGTGCACATCCCTTCAAGGTTGCGCCCTCTCAACACAAGATGTGCTCTCATACAAACTCATGCACCCCTCTTCAATGGTGCACCTCCTTCTTCTCCAAACCCTCACTTCTCCTCTCTTCGCATTCACCCAACTCTCTCAAGTGAAAAATGAATCTCACTTATGCCCCTTTTCCTCCTTTATCCTAAGCCTTGGGCTAACCTAGGAAACCGATGTCCCATATTAGATGAAAGTCAATATCCAAAATGAATGGATGAGATTAGATCTCATTTTTCACTTAAGTTTCCATAGTTTATTTTTTCCTCATTAATGACTTTATAATGTCGATGTGACATTATAACTTAAAGTACTTTGTCATTAATGATGTAAAAAAGTCAAAGTGACTTTATAACATAAAGTAAACTAGCAAGGGTCAAATATTCCCCCCTTTGTGTTTATAGACTCACAAACACAAGGGAACCACTTTCCAAGGTACCCAAATCTCAACAGTCCCTCTTACCAAGGCAAGTGTTACCACTCCCAACTTGTCCTAGAAGTAGACATCCTCGACCCCTCGCAAGGACTCAGTTAGTATGTCTGCAACTTGCTCATCAAAAGTGGGCTCAGAAACAAATATGCTTGTCACCATAGCCAAGTGGGACCTAAACCTCTATGGTGCTCTACTCTCTCTTTCTCATCAATCTCTGAGGCTATAAAAAACACTCCTTGGCCTCCTTCAGAGTCTCCTAAAACCATATCGGTTTCTTCTTCCTTGAAGTAACCTCTGGCAGAGTAGTCTCCTCATGCCCTTGAGTCTAATGCACAAATTTTTGCAAAGTAGTCTGTGACCCTGAAGCACCTGCACCAAATAGCTATATACCCGAAAAATCTGAACCTGAAACTGTCCCGAGTGGACTAACCACCCATGAACTCATTGTACTCGACACTTGAGGTTATGTCCCATATGATGCATCACTTTGTATCCATGGGACCTCCTCAACTCTGTCTCTCAACTCAAGAGATCTCTTGAAAGCTCTACCCTCCTTGAATCTGACATCTCTCCTCACCACCACTCTCCTCAGTGTTGGAATGTAGATTCGGTAATCCTTAGATACCTTTAAGTATCCAACTATAATCCCCTTCTCAGTTGTTGGGTCTATCTTTATCCTCTTCTCTGAGGGGAAATGAGAGAACTTCAAACACCCAAATATGCATAGGTGCTCAACATCACGCCTACTCCCTGTGAAGGCCTCCTCAAGATTCTTCCTCCCTAAAGCTCTATGGGGACTCCTGATCTATAGATATACTGCAATACTACAAGCCTCTAGCCACAAGTAGAACGACAATGCCTGATCATGCAACTTCGACCTCGCTGCACCAACTATGGCTTTCTTCTTCCTCTCTGCAACCCCATTCTCCTGCGGGTTGTAAGGAACGATCAATTTCCTTCTGATACCCTCTTGGGTACAAAAATATGCAAACTTCATGGAGGTATACTCACCTCCATTGTTTGACCGCAAAACCTTGATCTTCTTTCCTATCTGGTTCTCCACAAGAGCTTTGAAATCTTGGAACCTATGAAAGATCTCACTCTTGGTCTTTGGGAAGAAGATCCAGGTCTTCTTGGAGTGGTCATCTATGGAAGTAACATAGTACTCCCAACCACCCAAGTAAACTCGTGTCATGGGCCCACACACATATGTGTGTATCAAGTCTAGTAGCCCAACTGATATACTGTCATTGTTTGGAAATACACTCTCGGTGTACTTCCCAAGAGCACACTCTCTACACACCTCCTAATTCTCAACAATGAACTATGACATACCTGTCACAATATTTCTCAACAATCTTAGAGCTCTATGATGTAAATGAGCCATCCTCCAATGCCATAGGTCACACAACTGATTGTTGTTGTTGCTACTCCCAAAAACATACAAAGGATGAAAAAACAATCTGTATAGTTTCCCATCTCTTGTCCCAATCACTCTGCCATAAGTGACACTGGATCCCTTCGAGTGAATGAGGACCTCTGTCCCTCTGAAGGACACCTGAAACCCTTTATCCTAGGTGAAGGAAATTGAAATGAGATTCTTCTTCAAACCCAAGACATACAATACATCCCCGAACATTAAGGGTGACATCAACTCCCTCTCAAAGGAAATTGTGCCAATCCCAGCCGCCATGACTATGGTGTTGTCTCCAAGCACTATCTCCAACCCGATATTTGGATATCTGAGATCAATGATGTGATCTTTTGCACCTGACATGTGACTTGAAGCTCCATTGTCAATGTACTAGACGTTGGATGGTGACTCAACTGTCGAACAACAAACTATCAAGGAGCATTCCCTCTCAAACCGAGAGACAAACTCCTCCTCCTCTGTTGTCACTGCAGTACCACCCTGCTTCTTCTTCTTCCTGTTGGGAAACTGTCTAACGTAGTGCCCCATCAGGTTACAAGCAAAGCATCTCACTTTGCTTATATCCCTCTTTTTCTCACCTCCTCTCTGCTACTGTTGCTTGGCCCCTTCTTTGGGACCCTACTTGGTCTTCTTCTTTCCCTTTTCCAAAAGAGCAAGATCACCTTCATCACCATCCTCACCCTGCTGCTGACTAGAAGATTCGAAGCCAACTCTAAGCTCCTATTGAACAAATTCATCCCAAAGCCTCTCCAACTGGGCATATGCTCTCTAGCCATGATGCTTCATAAAAAAATCTCCCAAGGTTTGGAAAAGTCATTTAAGGCTGTCCTCACCAACTCCGAGGGATCTACTATCTAACCAACTACCGCCAACTCATCACAAACATGAGAATATCTCATGAGGAATGAGGTAACCATATCGGTCTTCATCATCTTGGTTCCCCTTATCTTCTCTTGGAGCACCATCTTCATATCGTGGTTAGGACTATCTTAAAGACCACACAAGGACTGGCACATCTGAAATGTGAAGTCCTTACCAGACACATGAGGTATGACATGGTCCTTGAATGCATTGAGAATAGTCCTCTTGGCTCTAATGCTCCTCTTCCGGAACTTAGCCATGAACATTGCATCTGTAGGACATACTACTGGATTCTCCAAAACATCCCATAGCTCAAGTTCCTCCAAGATCAAGACTATCTTGGCCTTCCACAAAGACTAGTTTCCTACCCCCGCAAGCCTATCCTCCACTCTCAAACCTGCCACCAACATGGATACCATCTAATGGCACTCTGACCAAAAAATACTAACTCTAATTATTGTGAGGTGAAGTAAAAATCTTCCTCCAACACACAAAACTCAAGTGTGAAAATGAAGCTTCCAAATAAGTGAAAAATATGCCAACTGTTTGTTGCTATATCAACCAACTCATGTGCCCTTAGGCTTTGATAACATGAAGAAATTTTGAGGTTTTTATAGGCTTCCCAACAAGTATGTGATGTGACCTCTCGTTGGGCACCAATTTCAAGGTAATTTCAAACTATTTTTGTTGTTTTTTAGGACATTCAACAAGTTTGATATTTCTACCCTCTAAATCTACCCCTTAGGAAGAGATTTTCCAGCTCTTTGTAGATGTTGTTTTAAGGATTTAATTAGGAGGTTCTTGTTGTCCAAATTAGCACATATAAAAATCCACAAAAACAGTAAATACCCTCTAGGATAAATAACACCTACAACTGATAAGTCAATAACCAAACCATGACAAATGAACACATGTGTTTTTGGTCAACATGACCCTAGAAAATGCCCCACGGGGAAAGCCAGTAAGAAAGTAGATGTGTTATGCAGATCTCAAGCAAATAATACAATAAGAAAATGAAACAGTGGAACCTGATACAACAAGAATCTCTTGTCAAGCTAGCTTTGGAGTTCATTGGTATGTGTGCCCCTTTGCCTTGGTGCACCCCTATCCTTGGCCTTTGTGCCCACCTTGCTTGCCCTTGCTTGCCCTTGCTTTTGCTTGCTTTCTTTATTTCACTCTTCCTTGATGAATGTGCCCTAGATGTAGTGACCCCTTTATTTCTTGGTGCACACTCCTCCTAAGTGCTCCCTCACTCCACAAGAAATGTGCCTAACACTCTTGTGCACCTCCCTTCAAGTTTACACCCTCTCAACACAAGATGTTCCCACATACAAGCTCATGCACCCCTTTACAATGGTGTGCCTTCTTCTTCTCCAAATCCTCACTTCTTCTCTCTTCACATTCACCCAACTCTCTCAAGTTATTAATGAATCTCAATTTTTCCCCTTTGCCTCCTTTAGCCTAATCCTTAGGCTAACCTAGGAAACCAATGGCCCAGATTAGATCTAAGCCAATCTCCAAAATGAATGGATGAGATTAGATCTCATTTTTCACTTAAGTTTCCATAGTTTAATTTTTCTTCATTACTGAATTTATAAAGTCAATGTGACTTTATAACTTAAAGTACTTTGTGATTAATGATGTAATAAAGTCAAAGTGACTTTATAAGTTAAAGTAAATTAGCAAGGGTCAAATATTTCCCCCTTTGTGTTTAGAGACTCACAAACACAAGGGGACTACTTTCCAAGGTACCCAGATCTCAACACTCTCTCTTACCGAGGAAAGCGTTACTCACCACTCCCAACTTGTCCCTGAAGTACACATCCTTGCCCCTTGGCGAGGACTTGGTGAGTATGTCTGCAACCTGCTCATCAAAAGTGGGCTTTCAAACTGATATGCTTGTCACCACAGCCAAGTGGGACCCAAACCTCTCTGGTGCCTTGCTCTCTCTCATAAATCTTTGAGGCTCTCCAACATACTCCTTTGCCTCCTTCAAGGTCTCCTGAAACCATATCGGTTTCTTCTTCCTTGAAGTAACCTATGACATAGTAGTCTCCTCATGCCCCTAAGTCTCATGCATAGATCTCTGCAAAGTATTTCATGACCCTGAAGCACCTACATGAATTGGGTATATACTCATCTTTTCTGAATCTGAAACTATCCCGGGTGTACCAGTCACCCATGAACTCAGTGTACTCGACACTTGAGGTGGTGTCCCCTACGATGCATCACTCTATATATGTGGGACCTCCTCAACTATGTCTCTCAACGCAAGCGAAATCCTAAAAGCTATATCCTCCTCAAATCTGACATCTCTCCTCACCACCACTCTCCTCACTGTTGGAATGTAGATCATGTAGGCCTTAGAGACCTCTGAGTATCCAACTATAATCCCCTTCTCAGTTGTGGGATCTATCTTTGTACTCTTCCCCGAGGGAACACGAGAGAACGTCAAACACACAAATATGCGTAGGTGCTCAACATCGGGCCTACTCCCTGTGAAGGCATCCTCGAGAGTCTTCCTCCCCAAAGCTTTATGGGGACTCCTGTTTTGCAGATATATTGCAGTACTACAAGCCTCTAGCAGCAAGTAGAATGACAATGCTTGATCATACAACTTTGACCTCGTTGCACCAACTATGGACCTATTCTTCCTCTCTGCAACCCCATTCTGCTGCATGTTTTAAGGAATGGTCAATTACCTTTTGATACCTTGATAGGTACATAAATCTGCAAACTCCATGGAGGTATACTCACCTCCATTATCTGACCACAAAACCTTGATCTCCTTTCCTTATTGGTTCTCCACGAGAGCTTTGAACTCTTGGAACCTCTTGAAGACCTCACTCTTGGTCTTAAGGAAAAATATTTAGGTCTTCCTGGAGTGGTCATCTATGAAAGTAACATAGTACTCCCAACCACCCAAGTAAACTCGTGTCATGGGCCCCCACACATATGTGTGTATCAATTCTAGTAGCCCAACTGATATACTATCATTGTTGGGAAATACACTCTTGGTGTACTTCCCAAGAGCACACCCTCTACACACCTCCTAATGCTCAACAATGAACTATGACATACCTGTCACAATATTTCTTAACAATCTTAGAGCTCTATGATGTAAATGAGCCATCCTCCAATGCCATAGCTCACACAACTGACTGTTGTTGTTGCTACTCACCAAAGCATACAAAGGCTAAAAAAACAATCTATACAATTTCCCCTCTCATGTCCCAATCACTCTACCATAAGTGACATTGTACCCCTTAGGGTGAATGAGGACCTATGTCCTTACGAAGGAAACCTCAAACCCTCTATCCTGGATGGAGGAAATTGAAATGAGATTCTTCTTCAACCCCGAGACATACAATACATCTCTCAAAACTAAGGGTGACATCAACTCCCTCTTAAAGGAAACTGTGCCACACCCAACCACCCTGACTATGGTGTTGTCTCCAAGCATTATCTCCAACCTGATCTCTAGATCTCTGAGATCAGTGATGTGCTCTCTCATGCCTGAAATGTGACTCGAAGCTCTGTTGTCAATGTACCAGACATTGGATGGCAACTCAACTATCGAGCAACAAACTATCAAGGAGCACTCCATCTCAAACTAGGAGGCAAACTCCTCCTCCTCTGTTGTCACTGCAATACCACCTTGCTTCTTATTCTTCCCGTTGGGACATTGTCCAACATAGTGCCCCATATGGTTACAATCAAAGCATCTCACTTTGCTCATATCCCTTTGTTTATCACCTCTTCTCTACTACTATTGCTTGGCCCCTCCCTTGAGACCCTACTTGGTCTTCTTCTTTCCCTTTGCCAAAAGAGAAAGATCACCCTCATCACCATCCTCACCCTGCTTCTAACTAGAATATTCAAAGCTAATTCTAAGCTCATCTTGCACAAAGTCATCCCAAAGCCTCTCCAATTTGGCATATGCTCTCTAGCCAGAATGCCTCATACAAAACTCTCCCAAGGTTTGAAAATTCGTGTAAGGATGTCCTCACAAACTCCAAGGGATATAATATCTCACAAACTACTACCAACTCATCACGAATCTGAGAAAATATCACGAGGAATGAGGTAAACATATCAGTCTTCATCATCTTGGTGCCCCTTAGCTTCTCTTGGAGCTCAATCTTTTGGTTTTGGTTAGGACTCTCATAAATACCACACAAGGACTTGCACATCTGAAATGAGAAGTCCTTTCTAGACACATGAGGTATGACATGGTCCTTTACTGCATCAAGGATGGTCCTCTTGGCCATGAGCATTGCATCTGAAGGACATACTATGGGATTCTCCACATTATCCCATAGTTCAAGTTCCTCCAAGATCAAGACTATCCTGGCCTTCCACGGAGACTAGTTTCCTGCACTCGCAAGCCTATCCTCCACTCTCAAACCTACCACCAACATGGATTCCATATAATGCTACTCTTACCAAACAATATTGAAGCTAAATATTGTGAGGTGAAGTAAAAATCTTCCCCCAACACACAAAACTCAAGTGTGAAAATGAAGTTTCCAAACAAGTGAAAAATATGCCAATTGTTTTCCACTATATCAACCAACTCTTGTGCCCTTAGGCTTTGATAACATGAAGAAATTTTGAGGTTCCTATAGGCTTCCCAACAGGCCTGTCATATGACCTCTTTTTCGGCACCAATTTCAAGGTAACTATTTTTGCTGCTATTTAGGACAATCAACATGTATGATATTTCCGCCCTCTAAATCTGCCCCGTAGGAAGAGATTTGTTGCCGCTTTGTAGATGTTGTTTTAAGGATTTAATAAGGAGGTTCTTACTGTCCAAATTATCGCATATAAAACTCCACAAAAAGCAGTAAATACCCTCTAGGATCTTTAACACCTACGACTGATAAGTAAATAATCAAACCATGAAAAATGAACACATGGATTTTTGGTCAACATGATCTTGGAAAATCCCCCATGGGGAAAGCCAGTAAGAAAGTAGATGTGTTATGGAGGTCTCAATCAAATCTTACAACAAGGAAATGAAACAATGGAACCTGATACAACAACAATCTCTTCTCAAGCTAGATTTGGATTTCCTTGGTATTTGCGTCCCTTTGCCTTGGTGCACCCCTAGCCTTGCCCTTTGTTCCCACCTTGCTTGCCCTTACTTTTGTTTGCTTGCACTCTTCCTTGATGAATGCGCCCAAGATGTAGTGCCCCCTTTCTTGCTTGGTACACACTCTTCCCAAGTGCTCCCTCACTCCACAAGAAATGCACCTAACTCTCTTGTTTGCCTCCCTTCAAGGTTGCACCCTCTCAACACAAGATGTGCCCTCATACAAGCTCATGCGCCCCTCTTCAATGGTGTGCCTTCTTCTTCTCTAAACCCTCACTTCTTCTCTCTTCACATTCACCCAACTCTCTCAAGTGAAGAATGAATCTCATTTTTTTCCCTTTGCCTCCTTTAGCCTAATCCTTAGTCTAGCCCAGGAAACCAATGGCCCAAATTAGATCTAGTCCAATCTCCAAAATTAATGGATGAGATTAGATATCACTTTTCACTTAAGTTTCAACAGTTTAATTTTTCCTCATTAATAATTTTATAAAGTCAATGTGACTTTATAACTTAAATGTACATTTAAATTTTCATTTACAATTGGGGTTCAGATAATGGGCATTTCATTCCCCTCCCCCTTATTTATGTGTTGCCCTCATCGCATTCTATACACATGTACATACAAAACTTCAAAAGTCTTCAAAAAGATGTGGGTACTTTACCCGCATAACATCCTCACACTCCCAAGTTGCATCCTCAGGACTGTACTAGGTTGATTGGACCTTTACTAGCCCCATGGCTCGATTTCAAAGTTTTTTTTAATTTTTCGATCCAATATGCAAATCGGTCGCACTCAAAAAATCACCTTCTTGCTCCACTTGAATCACATTCCAATCAATTAGATGATTAGCATCAAGCACACACTTTTTGAGCAAATATAGATGGAAAACGTTATGAATACACAAGGATCCAGGAAATGCAAGCATATGTGCAATAGGACCAAACCTCTCCATGATTTCAAATGCACCACAGTAGTGTGTTGCTAGTTCAAAACAATTTCCCAACTTCAGGGAACTACGTCTTGCTTTTACTTTCAATAACACATGGTCACCCACTTTAAATTCTCCGTGGGTTCTGCCTCCCTTGGGCAACCTTTAAATTTTGTCTTATCTTCACCATCTTCTCTTCCATTTCTCGGAGGAGATCTGGCCCAACCACTACACGGTCTGCTGGGTTATCCCAACTCACTGGTGTGTTGCACTTTCTACCATAAAGTGCCTCAAATGGGCTCACCATTATAGAGGCTTGATACCCATTGTTATAAGCAAACTCAACCAAAGGTAAATATTTTTCCCACTGCGTCGGTTTGTCCATCACATACATTGTTAGCATATCTTATATCACTTGATTTAACCTTTTTGATTGCCTATCTGAATCTAGATGACAAGCTGTGCTTACATTCCAATTTGTCCCAAATCATTTGAATAGCCCTTTCTAAAAATTCGATGTGAACTTGGGATCTCTATTAGACACAATATTCTTAGGTCCACCATGCATCCTAGCAATTTCTCTCATGAATATATCAACAATGTTGGCTGCCTTGTGAGTTGAATTCACTAGAATAAAATGGGAAGCTTTAGTAAGCTTGTCCACCACTACCATAATAGACTCATGTTGCTTAGCAATCCTAGGAAGCTTAGTAATTAAATCCATGGTTAAAACTTCCCACTTCCACTTAGGAATGGGAAAAGGTTGTAGCAAACCAACTGGGAGTCTATGCTCAACCTTGAACTTTTGACATTCAAGGCATTTAACAATAAAATCAACAACCTCCTTTTTTCATGCCTAGCCAATATTATTGCTTTTTGACCGTTGCAATTGTCTTCTGGTAGCCTGGGTGCCCTACATAAGGAACTTTATGCATCTCCAATGATAACTTATTATTCAACTCTTGATCATCTGGCACATAAACTCTGCGCCTATACATGAGGATTTCATCCTCTTTTAGTTCATAATCTTCAAATTTCTGTTGCAATTTACCTAGCTGTAAATTTGCCTTTACGTCCACGTAACACTGATCTGATTTGGAAAACTCTAAAATTTCGTCACCCAAATATGATTTGTACATGCTAATGGTTGTAGCATGCATCTCATGCACCCTCATATTGAGTGTGTCAACCAACTTGTTCTCCTTTCCTTTGATATGCTTGATATCAAAGTCATACTCACTAAGGAAATCTAACCACCTGCTTTGTCTGGCATTTAAACTTGGCTATCCAAACAATATTTCAGACCATTGTGGTCTGTCCTCAACTCAAATGTTCTTCCCATGAGGTAGTGTCTCCACATTTTCAAGGCATTCACTATGACTGCCAATTCCAAATCATGAGTAGCATAGTGCCTTTAATGCTCTTTCAATTTCCTTGATTCGTATCATACCACATGCCCATTCTCACTAAGGACTTTGTCGAGCCCTTCCTTGCATTCATTAGTGCACACAATGAAGTCTTCCTTAGGATCAACAATTCCCAAAATTGGCGCACTTGTTAACAAACTTTTCAAGTGTTGAAAACTCACACAATCTAGAGTCCATTCAAATCACACAC
>JZKD02S1391985.1:0-11331 GCA_000966675.3 Picea glauca
TCCTTCGTTCCCCACACACTTTCACTCCAAGAATTCTGAGAGCACAGATCTGATAATATTCACAATCTATCTTGACAAAGTGGCTCATCTAGCCAAGCTAATAATTCCAAGCCAACAAAAGCTCCAAAGTTAACCCAAGCTACCTTTGTCCATGAGAACTCCTCTCCTTTTATAAGTTGAAGAGGATAAGGTGAGGAGGTTAGGATGATCCCACTAAATCATGAAAGCGAGTAAGATCCAAACCATTCGGATGCCACCTCACCATAGAAGTTTCTCCTTCTAGAAGATTCGAGAAAACGCTTGTTTTTCCCACGTGTAGGCATTCTCGCACCCTGCCTATAGAGCAACCTGCGAACATCTCGCACCCTAGCTATGGTGCAACCTGCGAGAATCAGACATTCTCGCACCCTGCCTATATAGCAACCTACGAAGTTCCTTTTTTACAGGGTTTTTACAAGGGAAAATGCAACTTCTTTTCTTAGGAAAATTTCTTCTCTCTTCTCTCTTCAGGAACTCAGGCCATTGACCCCTCTAAAGGCAACAGATAAGTTTACATCATTAACGGTCATAGGGATGACAAAAATAATGTGTAACAATTAGGTGGTGATCAGACACTATGGAATTTTGGTCTATTTTTAGTTGAAGGATGTCTTATATTTGGCCGTATTTTTGGAGACAAAGTGTTTTTCTTTTCATAATAACAAGTAAAATTTATGTTAAAAAGGGTTGTTGCCAAACCATACACTAGAGAGATACAAAAAATAGAGGTTTATGAACAACCATACTTTGAAAATCATATAGGTTACAACCCTTCCAAAAAGATATCATGAAGCCTATCTAATTCATCCTACTAAATACTTTCTAGGTATATTGTTTTATAAATTGATCTAATAACAACACTATTTGATAAAAAGACACTAAAAATTATAAAAGGATTAACACTCATTGTGGGATTTAGTGGCCAAGTCCCCTTGGGTTTTCAAGGCTTCATTGTTGGTGGTTGCAAGGCCAACCAATACCAATGTTCGTTGTTCTACCAAAGTCTACAACAACAACATATGTTATCTTTGAAACAATGATCGACAAGGCCATGTGCCTATCCTTTGAGGTTCCTTGGGAGGTAGAGTCAAAAAAGGTATTTCTATGTTCAAGTGAGGATGAGAGTAGGGCCTCTGGGGGGAGGTCCAAATGAGCCACAATGGGCCTGACTAGGGCTTGCAGAGATGCCAAAGTATAGGCCATTTCCGATTTCTTTCCTTTTAGAATAGTCATGGAGGCACATGATTCGACTTCCCAATCCCTCACACTAAGTAGTTGGTTCCTTGTTTCTAGAGTGAGAATAATTCCTTGCCTTAATTATTCTCCTCAAACTCATCTTTCCACCTTGTCCATTGAATTTCTGAGTAAATTTCATTTTCTTGAGTCATTGCTACATTTCTTTCACACTAGCAGAGTCCCTTCTAAAGCTCACAAAGGACACAATAGCCATTATATCAATGAAAGTGTTCCATGGTGCATCCTAATCCAAGATAATTAGACCAATCGACTCTAAGAACCCTAGAAGAATCACTTGCACTCAAAGTGTATCACTAGAAGGAATGAAAAACCATCTAGTTCTATATCCCACTTGTCGATGTTGTCTTCAATGATAGGTAGGGTTTTCATTAAAGCATGGAAGAACCAAATAATCCCACATGCAGGAACCATGGTCATCAAAGTACGCTTATTCATAGTGGAATAGGAAAGGTTCATACAAAAGAAGAGAGGGGCATTGGAGACATTTAAAACCCCTCCTCTATGGTATCGCCATGGTGAAATGATAGATGCAATAGGAGTGATCTCCCATTCTAAAAGGATGTAACTTCATGGGAGGGGTCATGTGGAGATGGAATCTCTCCCCCCTCTCCACCCATAACCTTTGATCTTACATTTGGGCCCCACTATTTGCTTGGCAGTGCACCTCAACATTTAGCATTCGTAAAATCTAGCAGTAGTAAACTTCATTGATATCGAGTCCCACAGACATGGCTCAATAGCATATTTTGGTGGGATTTAGGTTGGAAAGAGGTTTTTGAAAGAGGAGGGCATGAGTAATTACCATTGAGTCTTCAATCACAATCACCTTTTGAACCCCCTTGCTTTGTAAAACATTGAGTCCTTGAAGGACTACAAATACTTTTGCTTCATTGTTAGTGGTTGCACCGAGTGCCCATGCAAACTCCAAGACTTTATTTCCATTGGGGTCATAGATGACACCCCCCACCCTGCACGTGCTACCCCAAATATTGGTTGTAGTTGAAATGGTTAGTGCACGATCTTAAGGATGATAAGAGGGTGGCCTTTGATCCACTTATGTGTGTGTGGGGAGAACAATGCAAACCTTGCATGTTTGACCACTAGCTATATGCCCCCCCCCCACACACACGACAACTTGAAGGGATATGTGCCCTTTGTGGGAATTCAACCTTGGTCATTGGTGAAAAAATTCATCCCTCGCGAGGGGATCCAACCCCTTCGGGCTTAAAATAGCCATAATTGAAACAATCAATGTTTGGTTTTAAGGATGATAAGAGGGTGAGTTTTTTATCCGTTTATGTGTGCATTGGGAGTGCAATGCACACCTCTCATGTTCGATTGCTCGCATGGAAACCTCACATGTTAGATGCCCTCAAAAGAATTGAACCTTAGTCAAAGGTGAAAAACTTCTCATTCCTCATTTTTGGATCCAAACCCTTTGGACTTTGGAGACCAAATGTTGTGTATAACATGGGGGTCAAATTTCAAACCATTCCAACAAGTTTCGTTTTTGGTCAATTTAGGGGTTCGAAGCTTTTTGGAATATTATAGAAGTTTATATGATTGGCCCCAATTGATATTTGTGCTCTTCTTGATAGTTTGACCATGTTGATTTGTCCTCAATTCACTTTACTTCTATTACTAGACATGATATTTTATCATGGAGGTGAGTGCACCACTTCTATAAGATTTCTAGTGTTATTCTTGGACAACAATGGACTCCAAGTGGCATTGCTACTTCTAGTTATGCATATCTATTTGAGGGAAACTTCTATACAAACCCTAGTTCAACCTATTGGTTTGTTAGCATGGCAAGTTAAGTCTTATTTCTAGCTTGGATAAATGTGACCTAGTCGAAGAGGCCTTTTATGTTGACTTTTCCATCATCCACATGTTTTATATCTCTCTAGAGAGAGTGCTCTAGTTAAGAGTTATGTTTTATGATTCGCTTTATTTGTTTTCCATTAGGAATCTAAGTAAAGCAAGTGGTGGATATTATTTCTTCAAACTTGCTTTATTTCGGGTATTCAACAATACACTTGGAGACTTTTGGAGTGTTAGAACTTCATCCATTCACTCATGTATGTTCTACTCTCAGCAAGGAGGGAGACACCGACTTTGGAGTTCTATTCATGACACTTGCCTACTTATTTTTGGTGTACATCTCCTCTATCTCATGTGCCTTATTTGAGGTTTCTTTAATTGGGATTTCAATTATTTTTATCTATTCTATTTAGAGAGATATTATATGTACACTCCTAGGCTCAATGCATTAGCATTGGAAACGTAGTGAGGATTCATCATCGTTTATTTTACATATAAACTAAGTCCTTTCATATTGATGTAATTGAGTGAATTGGTGAGTGAGTGTTGGAGTTCACTTTCATAGAGTTCATGTGACCTTGCCCTAGAATTTGTTGTAAGAAAAGTGTCGAGGATGGATAATTTTTCCCCTTTAGTGCTTTCAATATGGAACCATTGTATTCAAACTTTGTAGTAGCAACTCTAGAAATAAGGTAACACTCTATTGGCAACAAGTCCTGGTTTATGAGTTTGATTCACTAGTGTGAAAATTTTGAGTTGTTTGGCCCTGGGTATCTCATTTTCCCAATAAACTTCATTATTTTTCTTTGACCCCATACCCAATGGATTTGAGACACTAATCACACACAAGTTTGAGAGGAAGTTTATTGTTGTTTTCTCAGTTTTATATGCAAAATTGTGCTTTTATAAGTGTAGTTTTTAGGGATTTAAAAAAAATGGCATGGAAGTCAAGTAGATGGTAAAACTAAGTGTTGATTTGATTTTTAGTTTTTTATCCCGTCAAATTTTTAACAAAAATCAGTTTGAAGTTATAAATTATAAAATATAATTTACAGATTTGAAGTGTCTTGTGTGGTGTAAAGACAGATTTTCTCACTTCAAATCACATAGGGATTCCCCCTTGAGGTAGCGAGCACTAGCCCAAATTAACCCCCTTGAGTTAGTAAGCACTAGCCCAAATTAACTTTGGAACTTTTCCAATCTCATGCATTAACATTTGGCTATGTTGCTGATGATTGAGACAAGTTCCTGAGATTTCTAGCATTAGACTACATGTCATTGGTGGAATCATATTATTTTTATTGAAAATTTTGGTTATCCACCCAATGACTCCACATAAGGGACTCCATTGAGAAAGTTATCCTAGGAAGAAAGTTTTAATTATTCATATATTAGCTTTTCATCATCCTTTCATATTGTTCCTATGACACGTACTACAAAAGAGACTATGTTTTGTCTCATGAATGAAAATATGAATATGTTGTGAATCAACTTTGTGATCTTAGTGATCGTCTTGATGTTATACACTGGAACCAATGAATAAGTAATGAATAATGTGTTTGAGAATTATGAGAGCGATGAAGAAGATATATAATAGTATGAATATTTACAGTGGTTGAAGATGAAGATGTTCTAGAGAAGGGTTGGATTTGGATATTGATTTATTGAGCCTTTGCAACATGGATTTGAGATTTAAGGAGGAGTTCTAATAGTTTTTCCATAAATACATAAGACAATGAGAGGGTATTGCATCTTCCTACATTTTTGCTTACTCAATAGGAACTTCATGAGGCTCTCGTAAGTGATGGCGATGTGTCTAAGGAACTTCATGAGGCTCTTGTAAGTGATGGTGATGTGTCTTCTTATGATTGCACATTTAAAGATGTTAAGGATTATATTATACTTTCTTCTTTTCATGTTGTTGAATATGAATCAATTGATAATTCTTCTAAAGATGAGGTTCTAATAGCTTTGATAATCAATATTGCATATATCTCTGATTTTTCTAGATATTTACAAGTTTTTCAAGGATATATGTTTCTGATATTCTTTTAGTTTTACAGATCCAATTTTATGCTTGTTGATATTTTTCGATATTTTTCCCAATATTTCCAATAAGTTTATTTTTGGAACCTCGACGACATATTCCTTGAAATGATATTTGTGACATCACCGAGAATCCATGATTTTTTTCCTTCCTTTCTTTGCATCATTCATGATGGGGTAGAAGTGGATTGTAATAGGAGCTCTAATTCTCATGTTTTTTATGATTTATATCTTGACAATTCCATTTATGACATTGATCACGAGGAAGATGAGATAAATCTACAGCTTGAATTTTCTAGTGGTCGCTACAAATTTGAGCAGGAAGGACACCCTTGCTTGTTGATTTTTTTGGACATGAGATTGAGTAGTAATTTGTCACTATTTATTTAGTCGTGTTGTTGGTTTTTCTGAACGACAAGAAGTGTACATTGATTTGCAACAAGAAGAACGACCCTTGATTGTTGATTTTTCTAGATAGTGCAAATAATATGTTGATTTTGTTCCCTTGCTTGTTGTTGTTCATTAAGGTTGTAATCTAATCTAGGTCAATGGATCAGGGATGTTTGGATGCCATGAAATCATGTATATTGTATTGTAAATGGTGAAGTTAATATGATAAAAGTTAGAGGTGCGGCTCTAAACATTTGTTGGTTTTCTCGGTTAAAGGTTTCCAGGGTAAATTTATGAGTACTATGTGTGAATGTCATTGTTTTCTTTTTGTTTTGTAAAGAATCTATATGTACATTACTATATTGTAAAGGTTTAAAACCTATGCAAGTCATATACAATAGATTAAAATCAATAGATTATTTTAAAATAACCCAAACAAAGTAAAGACGATAATCAATAAGCAACTAGATATTTCAAATCAAATCTAAAACATCGACCTTTTAAAACTACAACAAGATTTGAAATGAGGAATATTAGAGATGCTAAGAAAGCTTCACGAGACTTAAATTGTTACATAACATTGGAAAATGAGGCAATGAAAGACTTGGACAAAGTAAAAATTTGAATACTTCGATTATGTTGTTTTTTTTAGGTTCCACCCTTGACCAATTAGTTATTAGTTGGGTGTTGAATTTTTTTATTTTACACATGTTCTCATCATTTGCATTATTATTTTTAATAATAATTATCAATTTTAATTTTGGTTATTCTGAAGTCAACTAAATTATCACAACTTATATTACCTTATCTTTTTTATAAATTTGATAAGTATCCATAGATTAACTAATTCTTAGTTTTAAACTCACACTTACTTAAGGTTACTTAAGGTTAGTAAGTGTTTCATATGCATTTTGAACCACTTCCTAGGAGGCTTTGGGGTGTTCAATTGCTTGCTAGGCATTTAAGATTTCATAATTAAAAAAAAATAAAACACCTTCACCATTCCCGACGAGGAAGTACGTGCTCTGACCTTTCTAAGATTCACCATCTTGTAAATACACAACTTATTGGTTATAACCCTTCTTTTTCATTGTACAATGTATTGTTCCAATAATATTTGGTAAGATAGGCAAGGGCTTTGCAACCTGCACATTCATCAAGGACAATTACACTATTGAATAACAATTCATCAAGGACAATTACACTATTGAATAACACTACTTTAACATGATCATAATTGAAATTGTTTTTTTAACAGAAACTAGTAAATTTATATTATAAAGAGTCGCAACTAAGTTGAATAACAAGGAAGTACAAAAATATAGATGTCGTGGAATAAGATAGGCAATGCATGTAGACAATGTATGTCAAAAACAAAACATTCTAGATCATATTTTTTTGTAGCTTTCAAAAAATTCCTACTAGTGTATATCTTAAAAAAACACCTAATATAAGTATTGATTTACATAACATAAAAATTCATGAAATACATGTTATGGAAGACATGTTTTTTGATGGCTACATCTTGTCCAATATTGGTAGGATGGGATTCTTGATTTCCCATGTCCATATTGTACTCCATCATTTGATGCATTATGTCTTCTTCCTTGAGTTCTTCCTGAGTTGATTTGAGTAGCATTCTATAATTAGAGGCAGTTGGGTGTGAGCATTTACTGAGATTGTAGACCATGTTCCTCAGCATGGAGCACTTTAATTCCAACACTTGGATTTGTTTCTTTTGTTGAACCAAAATATCCATGACCAAAGCATTTTGAGAAATACACTAATGTTCATTCTCATGAACTTTAGTGGTTATTGAGAAAATTGATGTTATATTGTTATTAGTAAATTCCTTATGTCCATGGAGCACTTTGTGAAATTTCACGGGCTTCCTTGTAGTCCATCTTTAGAAGTTGTTTCCTAATTAGGGAGGAATTATAAGGAACCCAAAGATGTGATTCCTAGAGAACAACTCTTATATTCACTTAAGAATGTCACTACATACCCTCTCAAACTATCAACTCATAAAGGTTATACCAAGGGGGGCAAAGTACGGTGGAAAAAGGATAGTCTAAGAATTCCAACACCCATATGACAAAAAAAGACACCAAACAACCCAGATGAAACCTGAGGTCACAAGCACCTAGAACCCAGGCACCACAAAAACAACAGAACTCCATAATAAATCATTGGCATGACACCACAAAACAACCAAAACTCTTTGCACTCAATAAAAAAAATCCAAAGCACATGCCAAAGACAATAAGAAATTATTACTTGGAAGGAAAGCAAGTCCAGGGTTGACCACCACCAAGCTTTGTCACTGAAACCACCTACAAACTAATCCCTTATCCCACTTGAGTCCTAAGATATCATGCCAAAGGTTTCAAATTTTCAATTGAGATCTATGGCTAAGATGTGTGAGGCTGGTGGAGAAGTCCCTTCACATCGTGTCCCCTTAATTGATATCACATGATGTTGAAAATGCCTTGACATGTGTTGGTTGTTAAAGTCACAATGTGCCTTCATGTTTGATTAAACACAAATGAACTTAGGGGATAGTATGAACATATAGACCCCCAACTCCCTAAGGACCCCTTCATTTAAATTCGTTGCTTCATTTACAAGACCGTTTACTTGTCAATTGAGGGCCCTCAAGACCTGGTAGAAGGTAACCTTCTGAAATCTATGAGTCTCCTTTTGAATTCTCACTATGAGTGATGTTATTTTGTTGTCAGAGGGAGTCTTCTTTGAATTCATTAAATTGATAATTATACTCAAGTTGCCAATGACAATCAGTGCCCTCACTATGTTTTCATTTACCGATATTAGACCCTGAAGAAGAGAATACACCTTAGCTTGATTATTTGTGGATGTCCCTAAACCCCGTGCATAAGTCAATTCTTGATTTTCCCCAAGATCAAGGATAATCACCCCCGGTCTTGCAACCCCTATCGTAATTGGAATTTTTAACAATTCATACCTCTTAGCAGTATTGCTTACAAACCTTCTAAGGTTACCTATTACATGTATCAACAATGCTTATACAATAATGTTGAACTTGTATATGTGTAGGTTAAATGTGCATAAGTTGATTGAATCCATACACAAACATGTAAAATACAAATCACAACTTATTCATATATTTAAGATCAGTGTATTAATCTATACACATCTTTTTTTCAAATAAAAACTTTGTGGAGAAATCCAAGAGATTACATATTGAGGTTTAGGACATTACTATCTTATTTAATTATTTTAAAATCAATTGGTTAACTCAATGTTGAGCCCTCAACAACCCCCCTTTATTTTTGACAAAAAGTAAAGGGTCCCCATTTGAATTTTAGAAAACATTGTTTTCATCTACATTTGATTTTGTCTTTCTTGATTTGAAACGTTGATTTGATGGTTTCCTTTCTCGGGTGTTTGGTTTTCCATGCTTCTTATTGTTGATTCTTTTGGTTTATCTTTTGTGAGATGAGGATTTGGTGATATAATATTGTCGAAACAAAATCATTAAAGCAATTTCATCCATACATCCATCCTAATGATTATGATTTCGATGATGTGATTGTTGCACCACATAAACCCTTGTTTCATCACATTTTCCTGACATAAGTAATGATTGCACCATTTGAGTCTCTTCGCTCTCTGGTTATTCAATGTTGTTTGTATGCTCATTTGAACTTATTCAAGGTGATCCCATGCCTCGATTTGCATAAATTGGATTATCATGATGATTTGGCAGTTTCACGAAAGCTCAGTTTTCTGTCCATTAATGAGTTAATTAAGCATTTTGGCGGATCGAAATAATTTAACTAAAAATCAAATTTTAAGATGGTTGATCTGCATGTAAGAGGATTATATGTCAAAGAATGAAAGTGAGAAGACAATTTTGGGATTTGCAAGATGTATTATTTTTATGAGCCTCGAACTTTTGTTTAAAAATCATGCATTTTTATAATTTTATATTCTTTGGCGAAATAAAATAAACTCAATTAGGGTTTTCCCATATGCATTCATTTTGCACCTTAAAAGAATGATTATTAAAGAATGGAAACAAGCTCATAATTCTCAATATGAGCAAACATCAACTTTTACAAAGCTTTTACTTTGGTTAAAAAATTATTTTTGCAATGGTTTTTTTTTTTTTCCTTAGAAAAAAGCGTAATTTTATTTCTTATAAAAGACAAAATTACATTTTGTAGGTGCTTTTGAAGCACAACACACCAAAAGTGTGTGTAATGACCGTGAAAAAAAAAAAGACCACATATCATCACATATATGGTCATAGAAAGTATTTGGCTTTTGTGAGCCCACATTGTCTTGTCTACCAATGACACTATATAAATCTCACCGAGAACAAGGTGAAAAAATACTATCAACAAAAAAAGACCCCCTTTATATACAGAGTCATCTAAAAATCAAATCAATTGTGATTTCTAGGCACCCTCGGTTGGTGCCCAAATTCTATTCAAAATGTCCTATTTTTGCATTGTTTTGCTTGTAAACGAATTTAATTATTCATCTTCTAAAATCATGATGTTTTGGTTTTGACGTCTACAAATTCATTTCTATCTATCATCTATCAAAATGTTTACCTAAACAATCTTGCTTAAGGTTAAGTGTGATGAGTTTTTCTTATTCATGCATGTTCTCAAAATTCAAAATAATAACATTTTTTATGACAAGGTCAACAAACATTACTCATCAACTTTAAATCCCTTTGTTATATCTTATTGAAATAATTTTCTTCATCAAAACTCTCTTCCTTCTTTCCATTTCCTTCCTACATTAACCACATTGTTCATTATTTCCATTTCCTTCCTACATTAACAACACTCTATTCCTTATTTCTATTCCCTTCCTACATTAACCACATTGTTCATTATTTTTATTTCCTTCCTACATTAACAACACTCTCTTCCTTATTTCCATTTCCTTTTTATATTAACCACATTATCCATTATTTCCATTTCCTTCCTACATTAACAACGGCTCTGCATCTTATGAAAATAAAAAACAAGCAAATTCATTAAAGGTTTTATTTTATTATACATTATATATATATATATATATTCACTAAGCATGTTGGATTACCTGCAAAACAAAACACAAAATTTATAAATAATATAATAATATAAAATGTGTATAAATAAATAAAAGAGTATATATTTTACTTTAAATAATCTTTCTTATCCCTAGACTTTTCTAATTCTTTTAAATTTATTCTTAATCAACCACGTTTTTCTTTTTTATGTGATCTTCTATTTTCTTCTTGTTACTTGGAATACACTCATTCAAATTGCCATTTTTCTTCTTGTTTTATTTTTGAAAGGATTACATGGATTCAAAATCAATGGTTGGTAATATCACTTCAAGGAATTGAGGAATTTTGTACGTGAAAGAGGAATGGAATTAGGGTTTACACCACTAAGTTACCATCAAAGTTAGGGTTTTATTAAAAGAAAATCACGAACCTAAAGGAGGTTGCAGCCAACTCTGAGATAATGATGAAAACACGTGTACATGGTTTGAATTCTTTACTCAAACCCTATCTTTTTATTGTGAATTTTCTTGTTTATTTTCTTTTTCTTTTTATTTACATAAAAATTTGTTTTTTTATTTTTTTGGCTTTTGGTGTGTAGGCAGGTGTGGTAAATAGTTATGAAAATTGATTGGGGTTTGTGATGGGTAGTTGTCCTATGGAATTTTTTTACTCTTCAACACTCAAATTAAAAAAATCAACATAGAAATATAAAACAAATGGGAATA
>JZKD02S1391996.1:0-11331 GCA_000966675.3 Picea glauca
GAGATTTGAATGGACCAAGATTATTCTTGAAATAAATATTCACATGAAAAGAATACCTAAGAAAGGACCAGGTATCTTGTATGAAGCAAATATTTACAATATGTTACACAAACCACAAGAGTATGTTGTAAAATAGGACGACATTTCCATCACATCACTCATCAAAGTAGAACACAATATTCAACAAAAGGGAAAGGAATGTATGGACCACATATAACAAAGAAATCTAAATGATCATTTCATTAAACACAATATAGATTCTGATAGACACGCATCTGAAATCTCATGCTTAAATTCAAAGTCTTGAGAAATCAATAATGTTATGTCCCAAACTAGTTCTCTGGGAGACTAAAAAAATAATAGATGTCTTTAAATAAATAAAGAGTGTTGTCTTGGATTAGAAATAAATACATTATGTTTGTCCTTCAAAGAGGACTATGATGGGGCTCCCACAGACCATAATATGAAAGAGAGACTTGTAAGACAAAAGAGAAATAGTGAAGGGTAAACATAAGGTTCCGCGAGTTACCAAGAACTAAAAAGGTGAAATGACAAATGACTGAAGAAGAAAGATGACAAGGGCAAGAATAAGCTTACTACTTGACTTATTGTGATGGAAATATTCGAACCCTTTTACTTGTTTACTAAGACGTCTTTTGTAGATGGTGTTTGATGTGATGGAGGTGGCATAACCGTTGTAACCACTTCATGTTGATCTGTCTCGGTGATCTTAACCAAGGATTTTCTTAACCATTATTCTATGTACTCCCTCATCAGAGCAACCGTTATTTCGTGATTGGTTTTTATCTCAAATAGTTCATTCTCCATTTCTCTCATGTCAATACTTAATTGGTGCAACGTGTCATCGATATCATCATTCTTATTGATTTATTAAACAAGCCACCTTTCAACCTCATCTTCAGAGAATTCAATTGAGTGAGTGAACTCACTCGCCCATGAAAGTTTTAACGCTTCAAGTTGATCCAATAGTTTCCCTTCAAACATAAGTATGGTATCCATTAATGAATTTAGGCCGTCAAGTTCCTTTGTAAGGTCAACAAGCTTAAAAAAAAAGTCACCTCTCTTGTTTTTCACAACATCTAATTTAGACAACATTTCTCTTAACCTTTTAATCCTTTTCAACTAGCAAGCGTTGATATTATTCATTCACACACTACAGGGAGGGTTCTGTTCTCTTATGTGGGTGTCACTTATACTTGAAACTTTTAACGCAAATGTTCCCACAACCTCCTTGTAAAAACCTTCGTCATTTGATATATCCTTTTGGAGATATTCTTTGAAATGCATAATCCTCGTTGAAAAATTGGTTGAACTCTGTTTTAGCTCCTAGATTTCATGGATTAGGTATATTCTTTTTTGAATTCCATCTCCAATATATTTTCACACAGCCAATAACATACTAGAGGAACCTTTCAACTTAATGTTGCTTTCTGGGATGTCCTAAAGGGTAAGTGTTGGTTGAATTGCAATTAATGGCTCAACAAACAATGGTTTCAGAATTAGAGCTTTCTCTAATTACTTTATTTTTTCTTTTAGAATTAAATTTTATTTTTCAATATCATAAATGGATTATTTTAGTGCTTCCTCGGTTGCCTCATGAAACTGTACAATTTTTTAGGGTGCAACTCCATGGAAATCAATTTCTAATTTCCATTTTTCAAACACTTTCATATTTTTCATGTTAACCTTCTCTAGTAACAATATTTTGGAATTTTTATTGTGGGCTGCGTGATGAAGTGTGAAAAATTCTTCTTCAAATATCTCTAGTTCTTGGGTAACTAGAACTTCAACAATTTCCTGAGTTTCCAGCAGTCGTTGTTCTAACCAACTAGGTTCTTCTCACACTTCGTCTACATCCATAGCTCGAGGACTTTCTTCAATTTCAGGTATTTACAGTCCCATTTTTTTAGTCTCTCTCTTTCTTTTAGCAGAGGTATGCACAACATGTTATTTTCCAAGTTTTTTCTTCGTAGGGTGTTTGCCACCGCCATCATCTGAATTTCCAACATGTGTTTTTCTTGTTTACAAACCACTACTTCTTGGTTTGATTTTAGCAATAGTACTTCTCTATGAAACACTTGATGAATTGGGGTATCGCTTCTATGCCCTTTTGTATATAACATTCATTATTGATAGCTAATTCTTCAATATCGTTCAGGGCTTCATCAACTGTGGTCTCGGGGAGATTTTGATTTACCCCTCCTCCTTCCTTGAATTGTTTAGATTTACAGAAATAAGAAGAATATCCCACTAAGGACACGTTTGCGAAAAATATGTCATTAGGGTCGAAACCCTCGATGCATTTAGCTTCCTTCATGCCAAGTTGGTCAAATTGTCCTGCAAATTAAACCAAATGAGAAATATGATTTACAACAATTTCTCCAACTCTCCAAGGCAATGGAATGAACTACTTCTTTCTTTTTTAATTGAAGAATTGTGCCTAGTACCTGTATTGTATGCATACTTCGATAACAAAGTGTCTATTAGAAACATAGAAGGGAAGCAATAAGGGTTTCTATTGAAAATCGAATAATCTTAGAACACTAAATTCTTCTATAGTCTCAAAAATTCCTTTCTGTGTGAGAAAGGAGGTAGCCTCAAGTGACAGTCTCCATGTGTTAGGACCAAAGATTATTTTTTGAATTCAGAAATAAATTGTTGTGGACTGGGTAGAAATTGTATTGAGCCTTGTGTCTCCATAAGGATGGATACCAGAGAGAGACTAGTTCCACCTTGAAATCAACACTCCTTTCCCTCGACAAGTCTTCAAAGATGTGGAAGTAGGCTATGGAAAATATCAAATAAGAAGTCATATAGAATTTTCAAGTTCTTTTTCAAACCACTTTGTTGAAACAGATTTTCATTTGAAATCATTTGGCCCGAGTCAATTAGGGAGTATTCATGCACAACAAATTGGTGAATATAAACAATATTTTTCGGCATAGAGTTCATGGACTCAAGTCCAATTATACGGGAAAACAACCAAGTGAATTCATTGTAGGGGTATTTTAAAGAACTTACCTTAATCTGAGCAGTATTGGTACCAGCTCTTGGATCAGTCAAATATTTCTCAGGGAGCTTTGCTCCTCCTCTGTGTTCCTTAAGAAATTCATCGGCTTCCTTGTTCTTGAATTGCATGGTGGGTTTTGGGAGTCGTAGCATTCTCATGAAAACTAAAGGAGTCAAAGAGATGGGCGACTTCCCCTGAACTTGAATTGTTCCTTTTTATGTATCAAATTTGTCTGTGCACCATAGAACTAACTCTTTGAAATTTGTCACCCTACACAACCAACCAATGCTATGTCGAAACTCCAAACCTAGTTTGTTTCCTTCTTAGTGGGAGGGAGAGCCTTGTACCACTTGTAAGCTTGCGACCACTAGAAATCGTCATCTTCACGTTCGAGAGTATTAAGTGTATCTCCACATTAATCATCCTTTCTCCTACGTGACATAATTTACACTACTTTCTATTCTTATGAACATGTGGCGCTATTGTGAATATAATATTTTTACAACATGGAGTATCAATCCTTTATTAAATTTACCACGTATTGCCTTGACTATTAACCACCATAACTCTTATTTCAAAGTTGTTGGTTTGCACAATAAGATTTAGAATGTATTTCAAAGTTTTACGAAATCTTCGCCACTTTAATAATGATATTATGTTCACACAAGTGGTGGTTGACACGGTGGAAGGAAAATAAATGTGATCGGAAAATGGTGATGTGATATCGTGGAAGATGGAAAATGGTTAAGTATGGAAATGCGAAAAGGGAAATGGAGAGTGCAATATGGTGAATGTGGGACATGAAACATGGGAAATGAAAAAGGTAAGAAGGGATGACTCCCGCATCTGCAATGAGAAAATAGACTAAGTATGAGAAGAGAACATTATGTGGGTCATAAAAGTGAATGGGTCATTCTAGAGAACGCAGGATTATGGGTTGTAGGACATGGGAATAAGGAAAAAAGGTAAGTGGGGAAGGCGAGTGTCCTACATCTGCACTCAAATAAATGACTAAGTATAAAATGGTAAAAGGTGTAATTTAGAGGACGCGGAGGTAGAAAAGGTCATTTGCAATGGTTCATGATTTTGGGTTATGGGACATGAGTATTTGCGGGTTCCCCGCAATAGGACTCCTGCAGTTCATAAATATGACTAAGTGTTGGGATTTGCAAGAAAAAAAAATTCGAGCAAGTAAAGATACATAGGTTTGGGGGTTTGCGGACTTGGGAATTTGATGGTAGCATGATCCCCAACCCACATTTCAAAGATAAAAATAACTAAGTAAAGGATATACAAAAAACAAAGGAAGAAAAGGAAAAAGACCAAGTCTGGATATGTATATACTAATGTTGATCAACAAATGTAGATTAACATTCGACTCCAACTATGGAACAATGGCCCCTTATGGGTTGTTGAGAATCCATAATATTTTTCCATTGGGAAAATGGAGTTGAAAAAGAAGAGAAAAAGGAAAAAGGGAAATAAATATAGTCTTGATAAATGATATACAAAGGAGTACATAAGAGACTATGTATAGAATTTGGTTTGGGGGATTAACAAAATAAATACTTGAGATATTTCCCATTCACAGGAAATGATTGAATTTTTCTTTTCATATCCTTCAATAAATACGAATTGTAATCAATGACTTTCTCAATATGATATAGAACAATCCAGAGAGCTTCAAATTTTGTGTGGAAAGATGGTTTTTCTTTTGATTTGTTCCGCAACAAAACTAGTTGATCTTTATGAAAATCTTTTGAGGTAGTCCTCTCGTCAAAATATTTTTTGACCACTTGTTGTCTTTTGTTCATTGCCATTAATGCTTGTTCTCTTTGTTCTTCAAGTCATAGAAATTCATGATATCTTTTTTGTATTGGTGATTGTTCTTTTGCATCTTCAACATTTATAGTAAGAGCCAAAGCATTCAATTCCAAATGTAATGGTAATATTGCTTCTCTTCCATACACCAGGGTATATGGGGAATGTGTTGTACTGTCCTTTAGAGTAAGATAGCTTGCCCAGAGTGCATCTATCAATTTCTTGTGCCAATTTTTATGGTTGGCTTCAATTGTCTTTTTGAGGATTTGAATAAATGTTTTGTTTGTTGACTCAAGCAAACCATTTCCTTGTGGGTAATAGTTGGATGATTCCATGATGATTCCATATTATGCACAAAAATTTGTAAACTTTGACTCGATGAAGATTAAGCCATTGTTTGTTATAAACTTTTATGGTACACCAAATCTGGATAAGATATTTTCTTTTAGGAAAAAGGTAAACTGTTCTGAGTCTGAATTTCTTAAAGTAATAGTTTCTTGTCACTTAGTAAAATAATGAGTTGCGGTGATAATATAAGCATGTCCTTTACTCGACTTTGGATTTATTGGACCAATCACATCTAGGCCCCATTGTGCAAATGGTTTCTCTACTGTTATAGATTGTAATGGCATTGCAACCCTCTTCATTCTTCCTGAAAATGTTTGACATGGAATACATTTTCAAAACATTTCATACACATCTTCGAATATAGTCGGCCAATAATAACCAAACCAAATGATTTTGTGAGCAATTACAACCGACAAAAATGTCCACCATAAACCCCACTACGAAATTCTTGAAGTATTTCTCTGGACTTTGGATAATCTAAGAATATTAATAGAATCCCATCAAAATTTCTCCGAAACAGAAATCCTGAGACCAATACATATTGATTAGTTTTCATCTTCAGAGCTCTTATTTCTTTAGAGGATATTTCAGGTGGAAATTGACCATATTTCAGATAGAAAATTATGTCCTTATACAATTCTAATATTGCTAAACTTGTTCTCTCTATTACAATGTCAAACACATTGGAATGAGAGATGTCCATAGCTTCAATTACAGTCATGAATTTACACAATTCCTTCCCCTTGACAACTTTCAAAGGTTTGATCTCCAAATCACAGTCTTAAATATTTGTTAACCAATTTTCTCATCTATCCTCTCTGAGTTGTTGACTAAGCAACATCTTTATTGGTGAATGTGGAACATAAGCAATGATGTGAGTTGACAAGATGTAGGTCTTGAAATGAGCTATTACCTTAACCAGGGAAAGAGCTTGATTTTCAATTATTGAATAATTTAGTTCATAATCATGCAAGGTCTTACTTGTGAAGGCAATTGGAAGTTCTTCTGCTTTTTCATTTTTCTAAGTAAGGATGGACACAATGATTTCTCTGAAGTGAATGAGTATAATACGAATTCTTTATCGAAGTCACAACTGGCGAGAATAGGGGCAATGGTAATGGCATGCTTGATTTTTGTAAAGGCCTTTTGAAAATTTGGTGTCCACTCAAATTTTATATCCTTCTTAAATAGTTTATTAATTAGCTTAACAATTGTAGCATAATCTGGAACAAACCTTCCGACAAAGTTTATATTTCCAAAGAAAGATTGTACTCCTTTTCTTGACATAGGTGGGTTCAGGTCACTTATTGCTTTAACTCTTTTTGGATCAATGTTTATTCCTTCTTTGCTCACAACATTACCTAAGAGCTTTCCTTTCGATATGGAAAAAAATGATTTTTTGGATCCAAAGATAATCCAAACATCCTAAATCTTTGAAAGACTTGTATGCGATGCTTGAGATGTCTTTCTCTTAGTTTTGAGTGAACTTTCAAATCATCTTGATAATGTACCATAAATTTTCCAATCAGATCTTTGAAATCATGGTCCATCGCTCTTTGGAATGTTGCACTTGCATTATTTAGTCCAAATGGTATTTGAACATAAGCATGCGTTCCCCATGGTGTTATGAAAGAAGTCTTTGGTCTATCTTTCTCAGCTATAATAAATTGATTTTATCTAGAAAATCCATCCAACATAGACATTAGTGCAGAACCAACAACCTGTTGTAACATAGACATTAGTGCAGAGCCAACAACCTGTTGTAACATAGACATTAGTGCAGAACCAACAACCTGTTGTAACAACATCTCCTTGTTTGGGAGTGCGTAGTTGTCTTTGATACTTGCTCGATTGAGATCTCCCAACACAAAGGTGGATTTCTCCATTATTGTTTCTTACTACCACAAGATTTGAAAGCCATTATCAGTGTCTGATTTAAAAAAATATATCCCAACACTTTTTAGTTTTTTCTAGCTCTATCTTCACTAAATGCTTTATATTGGTATTTGTCATTCTTAATTTTTGCTTAAAAGGCTTTGATCCCTCTTTGAGTGGAATAACATGCTGGAAGACAATTTTTCATATTATTTTAAGTCATCACAACTCCAAGCAAAAATGTCTTGAAATTCTTTAAACAACTGAGAATATTGTTCAATTTCTTCAGTGGTGCAACTAGTACCAAGATATATGTATTTTGGAGAATCATGTGTACCAATGTTGATTTTCTGTTTTTCCTAAACCTTCTTAACAAATGGTTCTTCTTTTGGATTCAAAAACTTTGTTTGATCATCTCTTGTAAAAAGAGATTCCAAACTGACATAATTCTTAGGAGTGAGTACAAGATTATGATCACAATTTTCCTTCTGAGGAACTTAGCTCTCTTTTGAATCATCTAATAATATTGAGTCATTATCAACGAGGAAGTTTGTAATATGTTTATTATTTTCAAAAACTTGCCAATACTCTCGATTATCAGGTATTGACGGCCGTACATTTGTCTTAACATGAAAAGTACTTTGACTATGTGAATCATCTGAATTGTAGAGAGATGCAATTAATGATAATGAATGAACTTTTTGATTATTTTCTCAAGGGATGAAAGAGATATTAAATGAGTTAAAAGAATCCATGAGTTCACATACTATTATTGCATAATGTTTCAATTTTTCTTTCTTGATTTTGTATTTCTTCTTGATACGGTTTATAACCAACTCTGAATCACTAGTCACCACCAAATTTTTTGATTTCATTTGAAGGGAAATAATCATTCCTTAAATCAATGCTTCATATTCATCTTCATTATTGGTACAAGGGAATTCTAATATGATAGCATGTGGATAGATACCAAATTGAGGACTTTTAAAAACAATACCAACTCCATTTCCAGATTTAGAACAAGCTCCATCAAATGACATTTTCCAAAAACCTTCAAAAAAACTTTCTTCATCTTGCTTAAGTGGATTTATTTGTTCTATACTAAAAACAACGCAATTTCCAATTCCAACATCGTCATAATTTTGCATTACTTCATTTTTTTTCTTGAATGATATTGCCTTTTTGTTTTCTCGAGGAACTTTGATCATAGCCCCATCTTTTTTTGGTAGCATCATGCAACTTCCATAATTCATGATATAACCTCTCATTAATGAACAATAGTCTCTTCCCAAGATAACACCATATGTTGGAGGCAAGTTCATGACTATGATAGTGAATATTGTTGTAATATGAGTTGATGCACTTATCCATGCACACAAATATTTAATTTCACCATATGTTGGTTCTTTTATTGAATCAATGGCATATATGCTTTCACTGGTCTCATCGTATTTCGTACATTCCATTCTAAGAGGTTCCATTACTGATAGTAGCATGATATTGTTAATGGCTCCATTACCATGATATGGTTAGTGGCTCCACTATCCACCAAACATTTGTGTCATGTGAAATCATGATTTTCTATTGATATATAAAATGGTGGGACTTTTCCATTTGGCCTTACTGATGTAATATTCTATTGTTGCCTTGTATTTATTACAATTGCTTTTATTCTTGAATTTTTATCATCCAATATCTTCAAAATATTTTCTCTTTGTTGAGGTATCTTGACTACCTCCATGAATGGTAAAGTAATTCAGAGCTTGGATAACTCATCAACTAGATTATAATTCATTTGCAGTGGAGTCTTTGTTTGATTAACAACTGGTTGTTGTTTTGTTGTTTATGGAGCATTATATTTTTTTATTTTTATTTTTTGTTTCAGGTTGTTCCCTTGTCTTGAATTTATTTACTTGTGTTCTGGCTTGAACAACATTCTTTTGTGAACAATGAGGATCCTCTTGTTCATCAAAAATATAAAAAGATGACATACCTTCATCCATTTGTATCGATTCCAAAACTTCATCTTGGTTATTGTTTGTTCCTTGATCAAAATCTTCAAAATTTTCTTCTTCTGCAATTTCTTCTAGCACAACAACATTAGGATTTGGAACTCTGGGTGACCTTGGTCTATGTTCTTCAATTCTATCGTTTCTTATTCTCTGATCATGTAATGGAGCTCTCATGTTCGGATTTTATGGAATGTTATTTTCACCTATCTTGTGTCTAGTAATCACATTATGCATTTGTATAATTGTTATTCTCATATGAGCCATCTTTATTTTTTGTCTTGTTTTTTGGGCATATCTAGGATCATTTCTCACATTAGGGTGAAATCCTTGGATAATTCCTCCCCCAATTGCTTGATTTTCAGAACTTTTGGAAGTAGATGGTCCTTGAGGTGATATTGTGAGACTTGTCATTTCTCTTTGGACCTTTCCAAGAATAATCTCAGGATCAACATTGGTCTGTAATATGTATTCTTCCATTTCTGTTGCCTTCTAGATTGCTTCATTCAAATCATTTATTTGTGAGGATTTGATTGCATAATTCGCCTTTGAAGGCATGGCATTCATATAACACCCGAATATGACATGATCATTAGGGTGTTGGGCTTCTGGGATTTGAATCAAAGTCTTAAAGAATCGTAAACTAAAATCCCCGATTCTTTCCCCTTTTTTGAGATGGATTTGGGTAAACTAAAGTAAACAAGTATGATATGCAATAGGTGGTGCCTACATAGTCGTGAACATACTTTCTAAAGCATCAAATGAAACAATTGATTGAGTTGGGAGGGAAATATACCATTCATAGGTTGGACCTATCAAAGTTTGTAGAAAGCTTTGACCATCACATCATCATGTTCAATCAAATGAATATCACAGACACTTAAAAATTTATCTGTATGTCTTTTTGGATCCATAATCCCATCACCTGAAAAGACAAGTAAGACTCCTTGAGGTAGGGTTGATAATGTGTGTTGTTCTCCTTGTAAATTGAGTGGACTTTATCTATCCATTCTTCATGGTTTTCTTTGTCTATCATTTATCTCTCTTTCTTCATTAGAAATTTCGTTTTTGTTTTCTTCTCAATCACCCATGATTAAGATCTCACTTGTTTCATAGTTTGAACTTTGGGAAACTTCATGAGTCACAAGCTTCTTACTTTTACTTCTTGTTAATGGACCTTTGTATGATTCCTTTTTTTTCTTAGATTTAGTGTTGTCCTTTTTGTCTTAGGGCTATCACTCTTTCTTCCTCTTAGGCAAGAACTTCCCAAGTTCTTTCGACTTTAGCATGGATCCTTGTTGTTGTAATTTCCAGGTCATACAACTGGTGCAAGATGCTTCTTTGATATTTTAATCCAATTCTTATTTGGGATTGGTTGGGTTTAGGTAGAGTCATTATATTTTTGGTCTATGAAACCATCCTTTTGTTAGTTCCCCAGCATGGTCGCCAAAAATGTTGATCTAAAAGACTATCTTGCGGTCTTTAAGTCAACGTCACAAGGTTAAATCTCCTTGCATTTTTAAATAGGTGGTACTCCTCTATTTCAAATAACATACAAGAACAAATAAAATGCATGAGAGAGGATGAAGCTTATTCTTGAAATAAATATTCACATGAAAGAATACCTGAGAAATGACCATGTATCTTGTAGAAAGCAAATATTTACAATATGTTACAAGATTTATAAACCAAAAGAGTATGCAGTAAAATAGGATGACATTTGCATCACAACATTCATCAAAGTAGAACACAATATTCAACAAAAAGGAAAGGAAAGTATGGACCACATATAATAGAGAACTCTAAATGATCATTTCATTAAACATAATAAAGATTATGATAGACACACATATAGAATCTCATGCTTAAATTCAAAGTCTTGAGAAATCAATAATGTTATGTCCCAAACTAATTCTTTGGGAACCTAAAAAACTAATAGATGTCTTTAAATAAATAAAGAGTGTTGTCTTGGGTTACAAATAAAACAGATTGTGTTTGTCCTTCAAAGAGGACTGGGATGGGGCTCCCACAGACCATAAAATGAAAGAGAGACTTGGAAGAAAAAAGAGAAACATTCAAGGGTCAAATTTAGGTTTGGTAGGTTACTGGGAACAAAAAAGGTGAATGACAAATGACTAAAGAAGAAAGATGACAAGGGAAAAAATAAGGTTGCTAGTTGAATTACCGCGATGGAAATGTTTGAACACTTTTAGTTGTTTGTTGAGATGTCTTTTGTAGATGGTTGTT
>JZKD02S1392007.1:0-11331 GCA_000966675.3 Picea glauca
CCCCGAGATCAAGAGCGTTGACCGTTGACATCGCGGATCGGGATTCGGAGGTTCCTTGTTGCACGGGAGGTGCGCACAAGGTTCGCGAGTCCGCGAGACCCGACTTCCCGAGTTCCGAAAGGGAAGATTTCCGAGAAGACTGTGGGTGATAGAACTCCCGAGTAGGAGTTGGAAGAGCATCGACTCTTCGGGCCGTGGAGTGAGAAGATATTGGTGGAGTGACCAACTGTGGAGAGTGCGGTTGCCGTCAAAAGGTCTATATCCAACGGTTAGGAGGGATCCCAAAGTATCCTCGAATCAACGGTCCTCGTCACTTCGCGACTTCGGCGTTCGAAGGTTTTATCTGTTTAACACTCCCCTTCTCCCGGAGTGGTCAACATCGGGTTGACCACTACGTAGATCCAATGGTCAGGGAAGATCCTGAATGTCCTCGGATCTACGAATCTCCTTACTTCACGAACGGTAACTGGGTCAGGGTTTAACAGTGGGACAGATCCCAAGGTCACGGTTAGGGAAACTGCTAAATGTCAGTCAACCTCGATGGTAACTGAACCAGCAGGTTGCCTTCGGTTGGTTTTGGAGGTTGTAAAGTCATAGCATACCGGAGCTCCGAATTCTGAGAGTTTAGAAGCCAAAAGGCTTAGCTCCCGTTGGGCGTAGCGCTAGGTTTGATGGTCCTGGTCATATGAGTTTTCACGACAAGTTTTGGGGTTACACGCCCAACTCTTTGTCGTGATTTGGTTAGGGTCGTGGGTATTAGGCCTTGGTCACACAAGCGAGTGGTTTGAAGTATGCGCCCTTTGTCTGCATTCTACGAGAGTTATACCTTATGAGCTTGCAAATACTTCGAATGAAGTGTGGGAACACTTCTTGCACTTCTCTTGGAATTTAGAACTTAGAGAGTTCTTAACCTCTACACAACTTGCATAGGCTCTGTGCACCCTCACACTACCTCTCCTAAGCTTAATAGACCCTTTTTTCAGGTGACCCAAAACAAATGGAAGTGTAGACATGCATACTTGAAACTGTGCCTATGGTCAACAAAATCATAGTTTATTTCCTTTAATTTGAGCCACTATAGGGGCTCAAGTATTTACGTGTACAAATCATGTTAAAAACATATAGTTCCTTGCTTGCTTAAATACACAACCAGGAAAAATAAAGAAAAACATTATAATCATCAAACAAGCATGCACAATTTAATTAACCTTTTTATTATTATGATGATTATAGTGACGATGATGATGATTAAGTTAAATAAAAAACATTGCATTTATATTTCTAGATGTAAACTGTGTATGAATTTTGAGTGGACACTCCAGCCATCATCACTAACTCTTAAAGGTCAGATAGACCAATTGGTCTAAGTAGTCTAAGTGGACCTTAATCATCATCATCATCATCATCATCATCATCATCATCAATTAACCTTTTTATACTTTTTGAGCATATAAATGCTTTTTGAGCATATAAATGTTTTTTAAGCATATAAATACAATTTTAAAGAAATTGAAGTAATCCCTTATCTTCTCAGGGTGATGTTAACCATCATCATCATCAATTAACCTTTTTATACTTTTAGAATTCTTAAATTAATCTTACCTCATTAATTTTCCTTGAACAACAATCTTTATCATCTCGTATTATTAATAAAATGATCATTTCATTAAATTCTATTTGGTTTCTTCTTCAACCTAACTATTATTGTTATTAATTACTATTTAATTAATCCCTTTTTATACTTTTAATATTTTTAATTTAATTACCTTTTATCTTCCCATAATATTAATAAAATATACACATTTTCCTAATTTATAACGACAATTCATAAGAGGCTTGTTTTTGTCCACATTTTTCTCCCACGTTCTTATTTTCAGCCTTCATAAACCCTTACACTTAGCACTCTTTTCAAAACTTATCGCTTCAAGAGTCCTTGATGATGGGTGGAATGTCCACTCGAAATGTTGGACGATTCAAAAACTCCATACACACTTTACATCCATAAATCTAAATACATTAGTTTTTATTTAACTAAATAATTGTCATATTCATTGTATTGTTGATACAATCCATATATGTTATGATATACATCTTCACTCCACCATTCAGTGTGTTACACACAAACTCTTTTATCTTTGAGAGATGGTTGAATGAATCAAAGCAATGCATTGGTAATTTGTAGTATGCATCATCTATACCAAGGATTGAAATACCCATCTCTTAGTTTGGTCACTATTGATCTTGAAAACAAATAACTTTGAATAGTTGTAGCTAATAAGTAATGATACTTTCATTACAACAAACTCCCACATGTATGGTGAAATCTCATTGCTATGAAAGAATGATGAAACTTCCAAGTGTAATAAGCCTTGCATGTAACTTAGTCCTTGCTTCTCATTATTTTGCATGTCATTTACATTGAAGAAGTGCATGGACTTCTATTGTAACACACCAAAACCCTCAAGTACCCTTTGAAGGGATGGGATGTAATTTTTTCACTTCTCTCAGTCATCTTGAATCCTCCTCCCGAGACCTCCATCTTCTTCTTCTCGGCAAGATCTTTCCAGTGACTATTACCATGCTCAAATCCGAGCTATGGATTGCAAGTTATGGCCCTTCAAAGTTCTTTAAGCCTTCATTAACTGGAGTCCCTTACAACCACATGGCTCCCTATCACCCGAAACTACACCTCATCATAGTATATGAAGACTCTTTCAACCTGGAGTTGACATTTGTCTAGCTCCAATAGGTATACTAGGTTAATTAACCATTAACACAACGAAATTCTACTCTTTACCAAGCTTTCCAATGCACTTGGATTCATTAATATTAATTAGCGCCTAAGTCTTTGGAATTTGGCGAAATTCCTCCTCGTGTGATCATGAACCCAAATTCCTCGGATGTAGGAGTCACGAAGAGGGCCCCTTTTCATTTAATTTAATTATATTTAAATCGTCGTATAGCCTGCAAAAGCTGGAAAAAAAATATGGGCCTTCAGCCCTTTTCGACTCATCAAAACACACCACTCTAAACCTCCAGAGTTTCGAATTCCCAAACTCCCAAAGGGTCCACACTTACACATGGCGACACACTAAACCCAGAGGTGGGGACAGGTGGATCCAGTCCTTCGACCAAATTAATCTCCAGCCTCCCAACATCCCAAATTTCTCGAAGTTTCGAACTCCTAGTGCTCCGGGTATTCCACTAGCTATTAGGCCATGCGGGCACGTACTTGGGGTTGACACGTGGCAAGGGGCAGAGATGACACATGGCCCCATCAAACAATGGGAAACACATGTCACGTTCCAAATGGCATATAAGGTATGTAAAAAGCACAAATCAAGGTGACATGTGGCATTCCAAATATGGGTCAACGTCACCCTAGGTGACTTCAACATGCCACAACACTCTGTAAGGACAACCTCCAGGAGACTCTGGCCTCTCCTACCCATGCAATCTCCAGGAGCTTCGAAGTCCGAACTTCCACCAACAACCTCCTGATACCCCTTATATCTCATGGTTTAAATGGGTCCATGTAGATCCATCGATCTACGACCTCTGTTACTTCATGACTTCGACATTCGAGGGATTCGATGTGTAATTTCCTTTTTACTCCCGGAGTGTTCAGCGTCGGGTTGACCATGGTCTAGATCCAATGGTCAGGAGGTATCCCGAAGTATCCTCGGATCGACTGTCCTCGTCGCTTCACGACTTCAACGTTTGGGGGTTTTACTTGTTTAACACTCCCCTTCTCCTAGAGTGGTCAATGTCGGATTGACCGCAACATATATCCAACGATCAGGGAAGATCCCGAATGTCCTCGGATCTACGGATCTCGTTACTTCGAGAACGTTAAGTGGGTCAGGGTTTAACAGTGGGACAAATCCCAAGGTCACGGTTAGGGAAACCGACAGATGTTGGTCAACCTCACTAGTAACCAAACCAATAGGTTGTCTTGGGTTGGTTTTGGAGGTTGTAATGTCATAGCATCCCAGAGTTCTGAAGCCAAAAGGCTTAGCTCCCATTGGGCGTAGCACTGGGTTCCATGGTCCTGGTCATATGAGGTTTCATGACAAGTTATGGGGCTACACGCCCAACTCTTCGTCGTGATTTGGTTAGGGTTGTGGGTATGAGCCCTCGATCACACAAATGAGTGGTTTGAAGGATGCACCCTTTGTTTGCATTCTATGAGCGTTATACCTTATGAGCTTGCAAATACTTCGAATGAAGTGTGGGAACACTTCTTGCGCTTCTCCTGGAATTTAGAACTTAGAGAGTTATTAACCTCTACACAATTTGGATAGGTTCTGTGCACCCTCGCACTACCTCTCCTGAGCTTAACAGACCCTTTTTCCAAGAAACCCAAAACAACTGGAAGTGTAGACATGCATACATGACACTATGCTTGTGGTCAACAAAATCACAGTTTATTTCCTTTAATTTGAGCTACTACAAGGGCTCAAGTATTTACATGTACAAATCATGTTCAAACCATATAGTTCCTTGCTTGCTTTAATACACAACCGAGCAAAATAAAGAAAAACAATATAATCATCAAACAAGCATGCACAATTTAATTAACCTTTTTATTATAATGATAACGACGATGACGATGATCATGATTAAGTTAAATAAAAAACAATGCATTTAGATTTCTAGATGTAAACTATGTATGAATTTTGAGTGGACACTCTAGCCATCATCATAGACTCTTGAAGGTCAAATAGACCAATTGGTCTAAGTAGTCTAAGTGGATGTTAACCATCATCATCATCATCAATTAACCTTTTTATACTTTTTGAGCATAGAAACGTCTTTTAAGCATAGAAATACAATTTTAAAGAAATTGAAGTAATCTCTTATCTTCTTAGAGTGATGTCATCATCATCAATTAACCTTTTTACACTTTTAGTATTCTTAAATTAATCTTACCTCATCTTTATCATCTAATATTATTAATAAAATGATCATATCATTAAATTCTATTTGGTTTCTTCTTCAACCTAACTACTATTGTTATTAATTATTATTTAATTAACCCCTTTTTATACTTTTAATATTTTTAAATTAATTACCTTTTATCTTCCCATAATATTAATAAAATATAAACATTTTCCTAATTTATAACTGCAATTTATAAGAGGCTTGTTTTTGTCCACATTTTTCTCCCACATTCTTATTTTCAGCCTTCATAAACCCTTCCACTTAGCACTCTTTTCAAAACTTATTGCATCAAGAGTCCTTGTATATGGGTGGAATGTCCACTCGAAATGTTGGACGATTCAAAAACTCCATACACACTTTACATCCATAAATCTAAATACATTAGTTTTTATTTAACTGAATAATTGTCATATTCATTGTATTGTCGATACAATCCATGTATTTTATGGTATATATCTTCACTCCACTGTTTATTGTGTTACACACAAACTCTTTTATCTTTGAGAGATGGTTGAGTGAACCAAATCAATGCATTGGTAATTTGTAGTATGAATCATCTATACCAAGGATTGAAATCCCCATCTCTTAGTTTGGTCACTATTGATCATGAAAACAAATAACTTTGAATAGTTGTAGCTAATAAGTAATGATATTTTCATTACAAAAACCTCCCACATGTATGGTGAAATCTCATTCTTGTGAAAGAATGATGAAACTTCCAAGTGTAATAAGTGTTGCATGTAACTTAGTCCTCTCTTCTCATTATTTTGCATGTCGTTTACACCCAACCCCTTAAGTACCCTTTTAAGGGATGGGATATAAATTGTTTGCTTCTCTCAGTCATCTTGAATCCTCCTCCCAAGACCTCCATCACCTTTTACTCGGCAAGAGCTTTCCAACGACTGTTACCATGCTCAAATCTGATCTCTGGATTGCAAGTTATGGCCCTTCAAGGTTCTTTAAGCCTTCATTAACTCGAGTCCCTTACAACCACGTGGCTCCCTGTCACCTGACACTACACCTCATCGTAGTATATGAAGACTCTTCCAACTGAGAGTTAACATTTGTCTAGCTCCTATAGTTCTACTAGGTTAATTAACCATTAACACAACAAAATTCCACTCTTTACCAAGCTTTCCAAGGCACTTGGTTTCATTAATATTAATTAACACCTAAGTCTTCAGACTTCGGTAAAATTCATCATCATGTGCTCATGAACCCAAATCTTCTGAATGCCAGAGTCTCGGAGAGGGTCCCTTTTCATTTAAATTAATTATATTGAAATTGTCGTATAGCCTGTAGGAGCGGAAAAGTAAATCTGAGCCTTCGGCCCTTTTCGACTCATCTAAACACACCACTCCAAACCTTCGAATTCTTGGACTTTTCGAAGGGTCCACACTTGTGCGTGGTGACGCATTAAAAGTAGAGGCAAGGACAAGTGGATCTGAGCCTTCGACCGAATTAATCGTCAATGTCCCAACGTCCCAAATTTCCCAAAGTTTCGAACTCCTAGTGCCCTGGGTATTCCACCAGCTATTAGGCCATGCGGGCATATACCTGGGGTTCACACGTGGCAAGGGGCAGAGATGACACGTGGCCCCATAAATGGGTGACACGTGTCATGTTCCAAATGGCATATAAGGTCTGTAAAAAGCACGAATCGAGGTGACATGTGGCATGCTTAATATGGGTCCACGTCACCCTAGGTGACGTCAATGTGCCACATCACTCCCAACGGACAACCTCCAGGAGTCTCTAGCCTCTCCTACCCTTGAAATCTCTTGGAGCTCCAAAGTCCGAACATCCGCCAACACCCTCCCAATACCCCTTATATCTCACAGGTCGAAATGGGTCCACGTAGATCCATAGATCTACGGCCTCCGTTGCTTCATGACTTCGACATTCAGGGGATCTGCTATGTAATTTCCTTTTTATTCCAGTAGTGGTCAGCTTCGGGCTAACCACAGTCTAGATCCAATGGTCAGGAGGGATCCCGAAGTATCATTAGATCAATTGTCCTCCTCACTTTGCAACTTCGACGTTCGAGGGTTTTACCTATTAAACACTCACTTTCTTCCGAAGTGGTCAATGTCGGAGTGACCGCGGTGTAGACCCAACGGTCAGGGAAGATCCTGAATGTCCTCGGATCTTCGGATCTCGTTACTTCGCGAACGGTAAGTGGGTCGGGGTTTAACTGTGGGACATATCCCAAGGTCAGGGTTAGGGAAATCGCTAGATGTTGGTCAACCTCGATGGCAACCAAATCAACAGGTTGCCTCCTGTTGGTTTTGGAGGTTGTAAAGTCATAGCATCCCGGAGTTCCGAAGCCAAAAGGCTTAGCTCCCATTGGGCGTAGCGCTAGGTTCCATGGTCCTGGTCATAAGAGGTTTCACGACAAGTTCTGGGGCTACATGCCCAACTCTTTGTCGTGATTTGGTTAGGGTCGTGGGTATGAACCCTCAGTCACACAGACAAGTGGTTTGAAGGATGTGCCTTTTTTCTGCATTCTACGAGCGTTATACCTTTTGAGCTTGCAAATACTTCGAATGAAGTGAGGGAACACTTCTTGTGCTTCTCTTGGAATTTAGAACTTGGAGAGTTATCCACCTCTACACAACTTCCATAGGCTCTGTGCACCCTCACTCTACCTCTCCTGAGCTTAACAGACCCTTTTTCCAGGAGACCCAAAACAAGTGGAAGTGTAGACATGCATACATGAAACTGTGCCTATGGTCAACAAAATCATAGTTTTTTCTTTTAATTTGAGCCAATATAGGGGCTCAAGTATTTACGTGTACAAATCATGTTCAAACCATATAGTTCCTTGCTTGCTTAAATACACAACCAAGTAAAATAAAGAAAAACAGTCTAATCATCAAACAAACATGCACAATTTAATTAACCTTTTTATTATGATGATGATGATGGTGACGGTAATGATGATTAAGTTAAATAAAAAACAATGCATTTAGATTTATAGATGTAAACTCTGTATGAATTTTGAATGGACACTCCAACCATCATCACAGACTCTTGAAGGTCGGATAGACAGATTGGTCTAAGTAGCCTAAGTGGACGTTAACCATCATCATCATCATCATCAATTAACCTTTTTATACTTTTTGAGCATAGAAATGCTTTTTAAGCATAGAAATATAATTTTAAAGAAATTGAAATAATCTCTTATCTTCTTAGGGTGATGTTAACCATCATCATCATCAATTAACCTTTTCCTACTTTCAGTATTCTTAAATTAATCTTACCTCATTAATTTTCCTTGACCAACAATCTTTATCATCTCATATTATTAATAAAATGATCATATCATTAAATTCTATTTGGTTTCTTCTTCAACCTAACTATTATTGTTATTAATTATTATTTAATGAACTCTTTTTTATACTTTTTATATTTTAAAATTAATTACCTTTTCTCTTCCCATATTATTCATAAAATATAAACATTTTCCTAATTTATAACGACAATTCATAAGAGGCTTGTTTTTGTCCACATGTTTCTCCCACGTTTTTATTTTCAACCTTCATAAACACTTCCACTTAGCAGTCTTTTCAAAACTTATTGCTTCAAAAGTCCTTGATGATGGGTGGAATTTCCACTCGAAATCTTGGATGATTCAAAAACTTCATACACACTTTACATCCATAAATCTAAATACATTGGTTTTTATTTAATTGAATAATTGTCATATTCATTGTATTGTCGATATAATCCATATATGTTATGGTATACATCTTCACTCCACCGTTCATTGTGTTACACACAAACTCTTTTATCTTTGAGAGATGGTCGAGTGAACCAAAGCAATGCATTGGTAATTTGTAGTATGAATCATCTATACCAAGGATTGAAATCCCCATCTCTTAGTTTGGTCACTATTGATCTTGAAAACAAATAACTTTGAATAGTTGTAGCTAATAAGTAATGTTTTTTTTTTTACAACAACCTCCCGCATGTATGGTGAAATCTCATTCTTATAAAAGAATGATGAAACTTCCAAGTGTAATAAGCGTTGCATGTAACTTAGTCCTCACTTCTCATTATTTTGCATGTCGTTGACATTGAAGAAGTGCTTGGACTTCTATTGTAAGAAGTACCCTTTTAAGGGATGGGATATAATTTTTTTGCTTCTCTCAGTCATCTTGAATCCTCCTTCCAAGACCTCCATCACCTTATGATCGACAAGAGCTTTCCAATGATTACTATCACGCTCAAATTCGAGCTTTGGATTGCAAGTTATGGCCCTTCAAGGTTCTTTAAGCCTTCATTAACTAGAGTCCCTTACAACCATGTGGCACCCACGTGGTTCCCTGTTACCCAACACTACACCTCATTATAGTATACGAAGACCCTTCCAACCCGGAGTTGACATTTGTCTAGCTCCTATAGCTCTACTAGGTTAATTAACCATTAACACAACAAAATTCCACTTTCCAAGGCACTTGGATTCATTAATATTAATTAGCGCCTAAGTCTTCAGACTTTGGTGAAATTCCTCCTCATGTGCTCATGAATCTAAATCTCTCGGATGCCAGAGTCCTAGAGAGTGTTTTCATTTAAATTAATTATATTTAAATTGTCCTATAACCTGTAGGAGCGGGAAAGTAAATCCAAGCCTTCGACCCTTTTTGATTGATCCAAACACACCACTCCAAACCTCCGAAGTTTTGAATTCCTGGACACCCAAAGGGTGCACACTTGCACGTGGTGACGCATTAAATGCAGAGGTAGGGACAAGTGGATCTGGGCCTTCAGTCAAATTAATCCCCAACGTCTGAGCGTCCCAAATTTCTCGAAGTTTCGAACTCCTAGTGCCCCGGGTATTACACCAGCTATTAGGCCATGCGGGCACGTACCTGGGGTTGACACGTGGCAAGGGGAAAAGATGACACGTGGCCCCCATAAATGGGTGACACGTGTCATGTTCCAAATGGAATATAAGGTCTATAAAAAGCATGGATTGAGGTGACATGTGGCATGCCAAATATGGGTCCACGCCACCCTAGGTGACATCAGTGTGCCACCTCACTAAAAATGGACAACCTCTGGGAGTCTCTAGCCTCTCCTACCCACAAAATCTCCCGGAGCTCCGAAGTCCGAACTTCTGCCAACAGCCTCCCAATACCCCTTATATCTCACGGTTGAAATGGGTCCACATAGATCCATAGATCTACGACCTTCGTTGCTTCGTAACTTCGGCATTTGGGGGATCTGCTGTGTAATTTTCTTTTTACTCCCGGAGCGGTAAACGTTGGGCTGACCACCGTCTAGATCCAATGATCAAGAGGGATCCCAAAGTATCCTCGGATCGACGGTCCTTGTCACTTCACGACTTCGATGTTCAAGGGTTTTACTTGTTTAACACTCCCTTTCTCCTGGAGTGGTCAACGCCATATTGATTGTGGGGTAGATCCAACGGTCAGGAAAGATCTCGAATGTCCTCGAATCTACGGATCTTGTTACTTCGCGAACAATAAGTGGGTTAGGGTTTAACGGTGGGACATATCCCAAGGCCACGGTTAGGGAAACTGCCAGATGTCAATCAACCTCACTGGTAATTGAACCAATGGGTTGGCTTAGATTGGTTTTGGAGGTTGTAAACTCATAGCATCTTGGAGCTCCGAACTCCTGGAGTTCTGAAGCCAAAAGGCTTAGCTCCCCTTGGGCGTAGCGTTGAGTTCCATGGTCCTGGTCATATGAGGTTTCCCCACAAGTTCTGAGGCTACATGCCCAACTCTTCATCGTGATTTGGTTAGGGTCATGGGTATGAGCCCTTGGTCACACATACGAGTGGTTTGAAGGATGTGCCCTTTGTCTGCATTTTACGAGCGTTATACGTTTTGAGCTTGCAAATACTTCGAATGAAGTGTGGGAACACTTCTTGCGCTTCTCCTGGAATTTAGAACTTAGAGAGTTCTTAACCTCTACACAACTTGCATAGGCTCTGTGCACCCTCGCACTACCTCTCCTGAGCTTAACAGACCCTTTTTCCAGGAGACCCAAAATAAGTGGAAGCGTAGACATGCATACATGAAACTGTGCCTATGGTCAACAAAATCAAAGTTTATTTCCTTTAATTTGAGCCACTACAAGGGCTCAAGTATTTACATGTAAGAATCATGTTCAAACCATATAGTTCCTTGCTTGCTTAAATACACAATTGAGCAAAATAAAGAAAAACAGTCTAATCATCAAACAAGCATGCACAGTTTAATTAACCTTTTTATTATTATGATGATGATGATGATGACGACGACGATGATGATTAAGTTAAATAAAAAACAATGCATTTAGATTTATAGATGTAAATTGTGTATGAATTTTGAGTGGACACTCCAGCCATCATCATAGACTCTTGAAGGTCGGATA
>JZKD02S1392018.1:0-11331 GCA_000966675.3 Picea glauca
ACTAAGTTTATAAAATACCATAGGCATGTAAAATACTAGTACTTCCTGGGAAGTCACCCATCCCAGTACTACTCTAGCCCGAGCGTGCTTAACTGTGGAGTTCTAATGGGATTCAATGCGTTAACGCTATGTTGTAGGAATGTACATAAAACCATTAGATGATGTCTATAATTAACAAATGAAGATGACATTACATTTCATTCCCCATCAAAAGGGTGAATGTCATGGTTTATCAAAACCATAAGCTCAAAATGGTGATTCAGTGGAAAAGGTGGATGGCCACTGAGATCCATCTAGATCAAATCCGTAACAAGATCATCTAAAATTCTGCTCTTCAAGTCTGACTGATGCATACTAACAGCAGTAGAATGCATGAGATGCACTCTTCTACTAAGTGCATCGACAACTTTATTCTCTTTTCCTTTGATATGCTTGATATCAAGGTCATATTCACTTAAAAATTCCAGCCATCTTGTTTTCTTGGCATTCAAGTTTGGTTGTTTAAAAAGATACTTCAGGACAATGTGGTTTGTCCTTAATTCAAATCTCTTCCCCATGAGTTAATGCCTCGACATCCTCAAGGCGTGGATAATGGCAGCAAGCTCCAAGTCATGTGTGGAATAGTTCCTCTCATGTTCCTTAAGATTTCTAGACTCATAACCAATGACATGTCCATTTTGCATGAGGAATCCCCCAAGTCCTTCCTTACATTCACTTGCACATACCACAAAACTTTCATTTGGGTCAACAATGTTTAACATAGGTGCACTAGTAAGTAATTCCTTCAACAGATTAAAATTATCTTCACACTTAGGTGTCCATTCAAATTTAGTTCCCTTCTTTTGCAAAGATGCGATGGGATGAGAAATCTTATAGAACCCTACTATGAACCTTCTGTAGTAACCATCTAATCCCATAAAATATCGGACTTATGACACATTTATGGGTGTTCTCCATCCTCTAATGGCTTCAATCTTCTCTAGATATACTTCTATGCCATGCTATGAAATAATGTGTCCAAAGTAATGGATCTACTTTTGATAAAAAGAACACTTACTCAACTTGGCATACATCTGATGTTTTCTCAGCACTTGCAATACCAGTCTTAAGTGATGTTCATGCTCCTCTTCAGACTTAGAATAGATAAGTATGTCATCCACGAACACTATGACAAACGTATCCAAATAATTTTTGAATATGCCATTCATTAAGCACATAAAGACAGTTGGTCCATTGGTTAGTCCAAATAGAACCACTACAAATTCATAATGCCCATACCTGGTCCTAAAGGTTGTCTTATGAATGTCTTCATAATGCATTTGTAATTCTTTTAATTTTGTGTGCTCATTCTGTAAGGTGTTTTTGATACCGGGGTAGCTCCATGCACTAGATCAATTGAGAAATCTATCTCCCTTCTTGGTGGCAACCCTGGTATTTCTTGGAATACATATTGAAATTCTTGTAGTACCGAGAAATCTTTAAGGCTTGGCCCCTTTGTATTTTCCAGCTCTTCCACATGAGTTGCATACAATTGACATCCTTTTCTAAAACATATTTTTAGTTGTAAGGCTGAAATCTCCCTTATAGATATGGGTCTTGGAACTCCTTCATAGTGCTATGTTTTCCATCTCCATCAAGACATGTAAATGTCTTGCTATGACAATCTAGGAGAACATGATGCATGCCCAACCAATCCATTCCAATTAGAATATCATAAGACCCCAATGGTATGATATTTAGATCAGCACTAGTATTCACACCATTAAGACTTATGGAACAACTTCTGACCATATCATGGATTCTCCTTTTGGTTCTAGTGGCTAACTGAACCAAACTTGATTTTCCAAGCTTATTTTTCTCCAAATGTAATCTATCCACCATTTTAGGATCAATGTAACCATGACTTGCTCCGGAATCAATTAAAATAGCAACATGATGGTTTATGATCTTACCTTCAACCTCGGTCATATTGGACCAGTACTCTACTTTTCGATCATCTAAAGTTGCATAGATTCTTCCCATATCTTCGAATGTTGTAGCCTCTTGGACTTTGTGCACAGTCTTCACTCTGTCCTTTCTGTGTGGACAATCCTTGTACATCTGATCTTCCTTGCATCTTCATCATTGGTTTGGTAGTCTTCCCCTTTTCCCAAGGAGTCTTCTTTCTTGGATTCACCCTTATCATATTGATCTTGATGATTTCTATTAGGCTCATTCCTATTGAAGGGAGGTTTGAATCCTTTCCTCCTCTGATCAAAATTCTCCTTCTTCTTATCCTTCCAATATTTCTGTAGGAATTCTCTGCCCTGGCCTTGCTCATACATGTATTTAACCTTCCTGATGGCCTCAGTCAAGGTATTGGGTTAATCATACCTAATCTTTTCTTTATAAAAGGTTGGTAGTCCACTCAAAAACCTTTGTATCTTTACCTTTTTATCATTTATAAACACAACATATTTTAACAATCTCAAGAACTTCTTCGCATATTCTACCATAGTCATGCTTCCCAGCCTGAGTTCAAAGAACTCCTTCATTTTCTTGTCATAGAAATGATCTGAGAGGTAATCCTTCTCGAAGTACTTCTTGAACTGCTTCCAAGTGATCCTATTCTCATTAATATGTTCAACTTGCTTCAATTGATCCCACCACATTGCATCTTTCCCGTGTAAATGGTAGGTGGCAATCTTGGCTTCTAGTTTTGATAAATAGTTATGAAATTGAAAATATCTCCTAAGTCCAAGCAACCATGCTTCAACATTGTCTTCCTTTTCTTTTTCACCATCGAAGGAGGGTGGCTTAAGCTTCCTTATCTCTCCTTGCAAAATGTCCACTTCCTATCTCCTTCTCTAGTTCCTAACAAGAGACACCTATGGACTACTTATGGAATCTCAATGCATAAAAATTTCTTTCCGAGTAAGGAGGTGAGTGATGTCTATGAGTTCTATTGGAACTTCCTGAATAACCAGCTCTTCCATGATCCTCTCTTCTTTCATGAAACCTGCCTTCTTCCTCTTGTTTTGAGTTTGATACCTTCTTCATTTGCCTCTGCAACTGATTTAAGCTCTTCAGCACTCGAGCATTTATCTAACTTTTCTCTCTCATCAGTCTCTCATTGTCTTCTTTGTAGCTCTGCACTTCTATTTTCAGGCTTCTTACAATTTCTATTCATGTTTTATTCTCTCCTCTTCCCTTGCGTCCATTGGACTCTGTCTCTACATTCATAACTATGGTATTCTAGCCTTTGGCCTCTCTTTCATGGTTGGAGGCTTCCTCACCTTCTCCCATCTCTCAAATATTCATTCTGAGATGATATGTTTAATCTCTTAATTATGAAAAATGTGAAAGTGACCATTTTGTTAGAATTATGCATATGATAAACCAAATTTTCCAAACCATGTTACAAGTCCTTTTTCTTATCAATTAATGAATAACATATATGTATCAATATGCATTGTATAACACTTCCATGTTATCCCTTAGCCAATACATAATTTAATTCTGCACAGGTACTCCCTTCAAACCACTTCCACAGGTGACCACGGCTGGAAACCGTGGCCAAATCCCTCCTGGAACTTCRTAAATTCAGAACCTTCAACCAGGACCAGATCAACGGTCCTCATCCTCATTCACAATAAATGATCGAGATCCACTTCGAGACTCCACGCTTTGGGAGTTCGACACTTTTGAACTCCTCTTTCCCCCGGAGGAATCTGTACCCGAAGTTCTAAATCAGGTGCCACACGTCCACCTCAAATCAATGGCTCTAGTCCACTTCGGGACTTCGGCCTTCGGAAGTCTCAATTTTCCTATCTTACTTCCTCCTAGAACACTTCTACTCTGAGTTCACGATCTGTCGACACGTGTATTCAGCTCTTCGGGATTCAGAAGTTTCAAACTCTCCACCTTCACTTTCTCTCGGAGTACTTTCACCTAAAGTCAACGATCCATCGATGTGTGTCTCTCATAGATCAACGACTATGAATCTCTTCGGTTGTTTGGGCTTCGGGAGTTTCAAACTCTTTGCCTTCACTTTCTCCCGAAGTGTCGATCCTCCAAACCGCTGTGAGATATATTGTCGCATGTCTTTTGGGATCAATGGTCAATATGTACTCCGGCCTTTGGGCCTTCGGGAGTTCTCTACCCAACGCAAACTGTCACATATTTTTTCCTCTAGAGTGCCCAGTCTCCGAACTGTACGATCTGTCACCATGTGGTGAAATAATAGAAGTGAGTATGTGGCCCAATCAGATGGGTGACATGTGTCACGTTCTAACTGACATTTCAATCCTCCACAAGTTCAAAACTCACTGACACATGGTACACATCCCATGTGTCCATGTCATCCTAGGTGACATCCGTGAGCCACGTCACTTCAAAATTTTGGGCTTTGGAAGATTTTACGCTTGCATTTTAGGTTCCACATCACCTTTAGGTGACATCATCATACCCCACCACTTCANCTGGAACTTCGTAAATTCAGAACCTTCAACCAGGACCAGATCAACGGTCCTCATCCTCATTCACAATAAATGATCGAGATCCACTTCGAGACTCCACGCTTTGGGAGTTCGACACGTTTGAACTCCTCTTTCCCCCAGAGGAATCTGTACCTGATGTTCTAGATCAGGTTCCACACGTCCACCTCATATCAATGGCTCTAGTCCACTTCGGGACTTCGTCCTTTGGAAGTCTCAATTTTCCTATCTTACTTCCTCCTAGAACACTTCTACTCTGAGTTCACGATCTGTCGACACGTGTATTCAGCTCTTCGGGATTCATAAGTTTCAAACTCTCCACCTTCACTTTCTCTCGGAGTACTTTCACCTAAAGTCAACGATCCATCGATGCATGTCTCTCATAGATCAACGACTATGAATCTCTTCGGTTGTTTGGGCTTCGGGAGTTTCAAACTCTCTGCCTTCACTTTCTCCCGAAGTGTCGATCCTCCGAACCGCTGTGAGATATATTGTCGCATGTCTTTTGGGATCAATGGTCAATATGTACTCCGGCCTTTGGGCCTTCGGGAGTTCTCTACCCAACGCAAACTGTCACATATTTTTTCCTCTAGAGTGCCCAGTCTCCGAACTGTACGATCTGTCACCATGTGGTGAAATAATAGAAGTGAGTATGTGGCCCAATCAGATGGGTGACATGTGTCACGTTCTAACTGACATTTCAATCCTCCACAAGTTCAAAACTCACTGACACATGGTACACATCCCATGTGTCCATGTCATCCTAGGTGACATCCGTGAGCCACGTCACTTCAAAATTTTGGGCTTTGGAAGATTTTACGCTTGCATTTTAGGTTCCACATCACCTTTAGGTGACATCATCATACCCCACCACTTCATCTCTTCGGGCTTTGGGAGTTTCCACACTAGCACACTTCCAATTCTCCCGAACACTGAATTCTCGAATGGGACAATCTGTCGACATGTGTCTCCCTTATTGGACGGTTTGTATTAACTTCGGACTTCGGTAGACACTACTGCAAAGATCAATGGTTCTTGTTGATTTGAGATCAAATGTCCTCAATTACTTCAAGACTTTGGGTAGTTCTTTCCCTAGTGCTTCACTTTGCAAAACCTTCCAGAGTACTAAGTCTCTGAAGTGAGAGATCCGGCTGTTAGCACCAATTCTTGCAGGGGGGGTTGTTTCTCTTTGATTTCAGGCCCTTGGTGTAAATGCATAGTAATGGGGTTTAAAAACCCATCAAACACATTCTATTCAAAGGCTGCAGTCATGAGCAGTGAGCAAAACACACAGAAAAGCTCCATTTCGGGTCTAAAGTCAAGCGAGAAGGCATTTTGTTTTCAACGGCGAGGATCCACAAATGGAACAGATCGATGGTCATCGGGTAAGCTTGAGTCACGAAATTGCAAGAGGTATAGCGCATGGGCTCATTTATTATCACCAAAGTCGCAAAATGATTAGCCGTTTCACGATTTTAGCTACCGGGATGTCAAGAGACATGGGGTCTCTCTCTTCCACTGCATCGGGAATCCCTGAAACCCAAAGCGTGAAATGTAAAATCCACCCAGGAGCCATTTCGGCATTTCAGCTACCAGGATGTCAAGAGACACGGGGTCTCTCTCTTCCACTGCATCGGGAATCCCAAAACCTGAAGCGCGGAATGTGAAAATTTCCCAAGAGCCATTTCGACATTTCAGCTACCGGGATGTCAAGATACATGGGGTCTCTCTCTTCCACTGCATTGGGAATCCTTGAAACTCGAAGCACGAAATGTGAAAAGTGCCTAGGTGCCATTTCGACATTTCGGCTACCGGGACTTCAAAGGGAAAAGGGTTTCTCTCTTCCACTACATTTCGAAACCCCGAAACGCGAAATGCGAAAAGCGTCTAGCAGCCATTTTGACATTTCAGCTACCGGGACTTCAAAAGACGAGGGGTTGCTCTCCACCACTGCATTTTGAAACCCCGAAACGTGAAATGTGAAAAGTTCCCAGGAGCCATTTCGACATTTTGGCTACAGGGACTTCAAAGGATGAGGGTTTTCTCTCCACTGCATTTCGAAACCCCAAAATGTGAAATGTGAAAAGCACCCAGGAGCCANAACCGCTGTGAGATATATTGTCGCATGTCTTTTGGGATCAATGGTCAATATGTACTCCGGCCTTTGGGCCTTCGGGAGTTCTCTACCCAACGCAAACTGTCACATATTTTTTCCTCTAGAGTGCCCAGTCTCCGAACTGTACGATCTGTCACCATGTGGTGAAATAATAGAAGTGAGTATGTGGCCCAATCAGATGGGTGACATGTGTCACGTTCTAACTGACATTTCAATCCTCCACAAGTTCAAAACTCACTGACACATGGTACACATCCCATGTGTCCATGTCATCCTAGGTGACATCCGTGAGCCACGTCACTTCAAAATTTTGGGCTTTGGAAGATTTTACGCTTGCATTTTAGGTTCCACATCACCTTTAGGTGACATCATCATACCCCACCACTTCAGCTCTTCGGGCTTTGGTACTTTGGGCTTTGGGAGTTTCCACACTAGCACACTTCCAATTCTCCCGAACACTGAATTCTCGAATGGGCCAATCTGTCGACATGTGTCTCCCTTATTGGACGGTTTGTATTAACTCCGGACTTCGGTAGACACTACTGCAAAGATCAATGGTTCTTGTTGATTTGAGATCAAATGTCTTCAATTACTTCAAGACTTTGGGTAGTTCTTTCCCTAGTGCTTCACTTTGCAAAACCTTCCAGAGTACTAAGTCTCTGAAGTGAGAGATCCGGCTGTTAGCACCAATTATTGCAGGGGGGGTTGTTTCTCTTTGATTTCAGGCCCTTGGTGTAAATGCGTAGTAATGGGGTTTAAAAACCCATCAAACACATTCTATTCAAAGGCTGCAGTCATGAGCAGTGAGCACAACACACAGAAAAGGTCCATTTCGGGTCTAAAGTCAAGCGAGAAGGCATTTTGTTTTCAACGGCGAGGATCCACAAATGGAGCAGATCGATGGTCATCGGGTAAGATTGAGTCACGAAATTGCAAGAGGTATAGCGCATGGGCTCATTTCTTATCACCAAAGTCGCAAAATGATTAGCCGTTTCACGATTTTAGCTACCGGGATGTCAAGAGACATGGGGTCTCTCTCTTCCACTGCATCGGGAATCCCTGAAACCCAAAGAGTGAAATGTAAAATCCACCCAGGAGCCATTTCGGCATTTCAGCTACCAGGATGTCAAGAGACACGGGGTCTCTCTCTTCCACTGCATCGGGAATCCCAAAACCTGAAGTGCGGAATGTGAAAACTGCCCAAGAGTCATTTTGGCATTTCAGCTACCGGGATGTCAAGATACATGGGGTCTCTCTCTTCCACTGCATTGGGAATCCTTGAAACTCGAAGCACGAAATGTGAAAAGTGCCTAGGTGCCATTTCGACATTTCAGCTACCGGGACTTCAAAGGGAAAAGGGTTTCTCTCTTCCACTACATTTCGAAACCCCGAAACGCAAAATGTGAAAAGCGCCCAGTAGCCATTTCGACATTTCAGCTACCGGGACTTCAAAGGACGAGGGGTTGCTCTCCACCACTGCATTTTGAAACCCCGAAATGTGAAATGTGAAAAGTTCCCAGGAGCCATTTCGACATTTTGGCTACAGGGACTTCAAAGGATGAGGGTTTTCTCTCCACTGCATTTCGAAACCCCAAAACGTGAAATGTGAAAAGCACCCAGGAGCCATTTCGGCTACCAAGACTTCAAAGAAAAAAGGGTTTCTTTTTGTGTTTTCAATCTCGGACACCCTCCATGGAAGAATCAGTTAATGAATATTGAGCAGGTAGTTGAGACCTCAAATCCACTCATAAATGGAGGGCATGGAAAAGGCATGGATCAATCATCCCATGGTACCCTTGTATGCAAGTCCCCCTGCAAGAGCCATGCTGAGTTAAGATGGCATCTGATGAAGGAGTTCCGTCCAGGTTTGACTGAGGAGCCTGCACATGCTAATTTGGACTTTAATGTCTCAGCTACCTTCCTGCTGCGAAGGTGGAAAATTTCCCTAAGTATATATAATCAATTTTTGTATTTCTGTAGGGATGGATGGTAGAGCAGAGCTCCCGACTATAATGTTTTAATGAAGCACTGGTTTTCTTGGCTATGTTTCTGTATATGAAATTTCCTTGTTCAATGTAAGGAAACTCTCTTTTTCATCTTGTTTCGATCTCATACTGAAAGAGTTCATGACTAAATGATTCACATGAATTATCGTGACTGTGTTATGATAAAGTATTTATTATAACGTTGTTATGTTCTTTTAGTGTTTTTTATTTTGATTATAAGAGGTTCTTGTGTTCAAAGTTTTCTTCTACAGGTTGTTGGAAGCTCTATGCCTACAACAACCCTTCACATTTACTCATAGAAGTATTCCTCCTACTTGCCCTTATTACAAATTACTGCCTGAAATTGAATCAAGACCTCATCTACTTGTGCATGCCTAGCCTAGTTTCTGAGTTAGAACGATATTGTTCTAAGTTTACTTCCATCCATCACCCTTTATCAACAAATCGTGACATTTAGACTGATGGGCATTAGGCTTACTTCTGCCGCAATCCAGGAGTGACCTCTGACGCCAGCATTTCTGGCGTCGTTGTCGGGGACAAAGTTGAAAATTTTCACTAGGATTGAATGACATCGAGCCTCTGATTCTAAATGTGCATCAGGCATCAAAGCCCTATGAGATTTCTATTGTGCACCTGGCGACTCCATTGTGATGACTTCACTGTGGAGAACCTGTTGTTTTAATTGTGGTTTCCAGAGGTAGACACAAATGGTCCCATCCACAGCTGCCTCTAGCTACACCTGACGCTGATCCGGAGGTGATTTTCAGAAAAGGAAAGGCCTCTAAAGGAGAAACTTCCACTGCCGAACTAGGTAATTTGCCATCTCCTTCTGTAGAAAATCCATTTTCTTCTTCTCAACTTCCTAGTAGACCTTTTTCTGAAGTTTCCCATTTCCTGAATTTCGAGAGTGTTCCTGCTGAGTTCTCCCCTCCTGGTCTGGGATTGGAGGGAGAAATCCTTGTCACTACCCTCTCCCCTGAAACTGTACCTTGGCATAGACCTAGAATAATATAAGATTTCCCCACCCCTAACTTTACCACCCCTCCTCTTACTACTGTGGCTGCTACTACACAGAGAGAACCATCTGTTGACTCAAGCCCCTTAGCCTTCTCTCTAAATCCCCCATTATTTCCCCATCCACCTGTAATCTCATTTCCAGTATCCCTTGTTCGAGCTCCTTCTCCTCTGAGTTCTCCTCCACCTAATATTCCTATGGCAGGAGCAAATCCCCCCATGGCCCGAATGGAGGCTATAATAGCTGCTAGGTATGCTCCCCTTGTGTTACCTCAGCCTCCTAATGCCCTTCCAGCAGATGGCTACCTTAAGAAGCTACCCAATTTTATAGGCGAAGGGGACATAGCTGTAGAAGAACACCTTGAATCCTTTTACAGTTTTACAGATGATCATGTTATCATGCATGCGGACGTATGGATGAGGATTTTCATCCATAGCCTTGAAGTTGAAGCTAGAAAGTGGTTTAGGGCCCTGCCTCCTGGATCTATTGATGGGATTGACGCTTTGGATAACGCCTTTTTGAGACAGTGGGGAGACCAAAAAGACTTCATGTATTACATGATAGAGTTCGGGTCTTTGAAGAGAAAGGAAGGAGAGTCTGTCTCTGATTTCTCCAAGAGATTTAGTAAAATGTACAATAAGATCCCCACTGAAATAAATCCCTCAGAAGCCTCTGCTAAGATCACTTATGCTAGAACTTTTGATCCCAATTTCTGCCTTATGTTGAGGGAAAGGAGAGCAACTACTCTGGCTCACATGAAGGATGCAGTCGTGGAAGTAGAATCTAACATATTGGTTGTCGATCGACTCAGGAATAAGGATGATAGAGACATATCTAGGAAGAGACCCGAAGCCTCTCCATCCAATTCCTCTCTTCTGCTTCATACGGACGAGGTAACTAAAGTGCTAAAATCGCTTTCAGCTAGAATGGAAAGGTGGGAGTTAGAAGGGAAGCTCATGTACAGAAATCCTCAAAATACTGATAATAGAGGCTTCAGGAGGCCCAACAACAACGTGCCACGGGCTTTGCCAAGGGAACAAAGGAGCAAAGACAAAGATGAGCAGAGGATTCAAACCCCTCTCCAAAATAACCTAGTTGCTCATGAGGAAGGAGAGGAGATAGATGAGCTCGACCCTGAAATTCACTGTATTGAAGACACTTTCCCTTTTCCCCATTTGATTCAATCTATATATCAAGAATCCCTTATGAAAATTCAAGTCAATGAGTTGGGTAAAGGGGAAAAGGCCAACAACACTCCTAACAGATATCATCTCAGGTCAAAGAAGAAAGAAGGAAATTTTGATAGCCATGATCATCCCCTCATAGCGGAAAAACCTGCTAAACCTACTACAATCACTACTGAGGAAAAGAAAACTCATAATACTTTGCCAATAGCCAAAGAGCCTGTCTCTGAGGTAAGGGAAGCTCCTAAGCCTCTTTCCTCCTTTAGTTTTGAGCATGAAATTCAAAAGATTAGAATTCTCGTACCCCTCTCAGAACTAGTTAAAAATGAATATTTCAAAAGGTCCCTCTCCAAACTGCTACAATCTGAGTCCCCCCAGCCTTCCTCAGACTCAGTAAAATTCAAGATGAAAAGCCAGCAATCATCCTAGGTCCCATGGTAGAATATAGAGATGATTCATCCCCTCCCTTCTACACATCCCTGAACATACATGATAAAGTGTTGCATAATTGCCTCATGGATTCAGGAGCTTCCCA
>JZKD02S1392029.1:0-11331 GCA_000966675.3 Picea glauca
TCATTGCTACATTGATCCTAATATGGTGGATATATTACATTTGGATAAAAGTAAACTTGGAAAAGAAAGTTTGGTTCAGTTAGCCACTAGAACCAAAAGAAGAATCCATGATATGGTCAGAAGTTGTTCCATAATTCTTAATGGAGTGAATACTAGTACTGATCTAAATATCATACCATTGGGGTCTTATGATGTTCTGATTGGGATGGATTGGTTGGACAAGCATCATGTTGTTCTAGATTTTCATAACAAGACATTTACATGTCTTTATGGAAATGAAAAGAAGAGCATTGTGAAAGGAGTTCCAAAACCCATCTCTATCAGGGAGATTTCAACCTTACAGCTAAAAAGATTCTTTGGGAAAGGATGTCAATTGTATGAAACTCATGTGGAAGAGCCAGATAATACAAAGGGGCAAAGACTTGAATATTTCTAGGTGCTACATGAATTTGAAGATGTATTCCAAGAAATACTCGGATTGCCACCAAGAAGGGAGATATATTTCTCAATTGACTTAGTGCCAGGAGTAGCCCCAGTGTCAAAAACACCTTAAAAAATGAGCACACCAGAGTTAAAAGAATTAAAAATTGTAGTTGGAGGAATTGTTGAAGAAAGGATACATACATCCAAGTGTTTCACCTTCGGGAGCACGAGTAATTTTTCTCAAAAATAAGGATGGAACCTTGAGGATGTGTATTGACTTCCGACAGCTGAACAAGTACACTATAAATAACAAGTATCCTCTACCCCGAATTGATGACCTCTTTGATCAGCTAAGAGGAGGAGCAAAGATATTTTCAAAAATTAACCTAAGGGCAGGATACCATCAGGTAAGAATCAAGGAAGAAGACATTCATAAGACATCCTTTAGGACCAGGTATGGGCATTATGAATCTGTAGTGGTGCCATTTGGTCTGACCAATGCACCACCTTTCTTCATGTGCTTAATGAATGGCATATTCAAATTTTTTTTGGATAAGTTTGTAATAGTATTCCTAGATGACATACTTATCTATTCTAAGTCTAAAGAGGAGCATGAACATCATTCAAGACTGGTATTGCAAGTACTGAGAGAACATCAGTTGTATTCCAAGTTGAGTAAGTGTTCTTTTTATCAAAAGCAGATCCATTACTTGGGACACATTATTTCAGAGCAGGGCACAACAATAGATCTAGAGAATATCGAAGCCATTAGAGGATGGACAACACCCAAAAATGTGTTAGTCATTATATCTTTTATGGGATTAGTTGGCTACTACAAAAGGTTCATAGTAGGATTCTGTAAGATTGCTCATCCTATCACTTCTTTGCAAAAGAAGGGAGCTAAATTTGAATGGACACTCAAGTGTGAAAATAATTTTAATCTGTTGAAGGAATTACTCACTAGTGCACCTGTGTGAAAGATTGYTGACCCAATTGAAAGTTTTGTGGTATGTACAGACACATGTAAGGAAGGACTTGGGGGATTCATCAATCAAAATGGACATGTCATTGGATACGAGCCCAAAAAAATTAAGGAACATCAGAGGAACTATGCCACCCACGACTTGGAACTTGCTTCCATTGTTCATGCCTTGAGGATGTGGAGACATTATCTCATGGGCAAGAAATTTGAATTAAGGACATACCACATTGGCCTGAAGTATCTTTTTGAACAGCCGACCTTGAATTCTAGGAAAACAAGATGGCTGGAATTTTTAAGTGAATATGACTTCGATATCAAGCTTATCAAGGGAAAGGTTAATAAAGTTGTCGATGAACTTAGTAGAAGAGTGCATCTCATGCATGCTACTACTGCTAGTCTGCATCAATTAGACTTGAAGAGAATAATTTTAGATGGTCTTGTTACATACCATCATTACCTACAGGTAAAGGAAAACTTACAGTAAGGAGATGTACAACAGAAAATAAAGGAGTATGAGATAAAGAAGACGTATTACTCATGCATAGAAATAGAATCTATGTTCCTAGTTCCAGAGAACTGAGGAATGTGGTACTGAAGGAAATGCATGATGTTCCTTATGTTGGACATCCAAGTTACAAGAAAACAATTACAATAGTTATAAGCCAATTCTTTTGGTTGGGAATGAAGAAGGATGTTGTTGATTACATCGCTCAATGTATGGAATGTCAGAAGGTGAAGGCTAAGCATAGGCACCCAATAGGTTTATTGCAGCCATTGCCAATCCCAGAGAAGAAATGGGAAGTAATCACCATGGATTTCATCACAAGACTACCCAGAATGAATAAGCAACATGATTCAATCATGGTGGTGGTTGACAAATTAACAAAGACTACTCATTTTGTGCTTGTGAAGACAATGCATACAATGGCTAATATTGCAAAAATTTTCATGAAGGAAATTGATAGGTTGCATGGGATACCTAGGACAATTGTCTCAGATAGATATATGAAGTTTACCTCCAATTTCTGGAGGGGATTGTTTAAACGATTTGGCACAAATCTAAACTTTAACACAACATATCATCCCCAGATAGATGGGAAAATAGAGAGAGTCAACCGAATAATTGAAGACATGCTGAGAATGTATGTGATGGATAAGCCATCTAAGTGGGAAGATTACTTACACTTGGTTGAGTTTGCATATAATGATGGGTATCAAGTTTCATTGAGAATGATCCCATTTGAAGCCTTGTACGGTAGGAAATGTGATACTCTAGTAAGTTGGGACAACCTAGCAGATAGAGTGGTACTTGGGTCAGAGTTGCTCAAGAAAATGGAAGACAAGGTGGTCAAGATCAAGCAGAATTTAAAGGCAGCTCAGGATAGACTTAAATTTTATGCAGACAAGAACATGATAACTAGAGAATTTAAAGTAGGGGAGCATGTATTTTTGAAAGTGAAGCCCAAGAAAATATCTTTGAAATTAGGTAGTTGTACAAAGCTGGCAGCCAGATTCTGTGGTCCATTTGAAATATTGGACATAATAGGGCCAGTTGCATACATGCTTTCATGGCCCGCTTCCATGAATGTGCATAATGTATTTCATGTATCTTTGCTAAATAAATATGTACATGATCCTAACCCTATTATTGATTGGCATCTGATTCATGTGGAGATAGAGGGAGATTTTCAGGTTTAGCCCATCTGGGTATTGTACAGAAAAGTAAAAATGCTCCAGAATCGAGTTATAGAGTTGGTAAAAGTTCAATGGACCTGCTATGGTCCTTAACATTCTACCTGGGAGCATGAAGATGCCATGCAGGAAGAGTACCCACATCTTTTTGAATAAATTTCAGATTTTGATCTCTATTTTGTATATGCACTGAGGACAGTGACAAAATAAGGGGGAGGGGATGTAACACCCAAAGTTTTGAACCCCCATTTTAAAGAATGTATTGTTACAATGATGGGAGGCCAGAGTCCCCAAACAATTATTAAAAGGATGGTATGCCTAAGAAATGTAATGTTTTGATCATTATTAATAATAAACACATCGTTGGCTGCTAGATGGACAAGGACTAGAGTTATAGGGGGCTATGATTCCACAAGAGAGGGGGATTGTGGGGCTAAGTGTTTATTCCTATGTTAATTACCCTTTTTACCTAAGGGAGGGGATTGGTTATGTGAGCTTCTTGGGGAAGGCCATGAGGTTCTTGATTTCACCATGAGGTTACTTAAACCTATCCCTGGTCTAATTTTTGGGTTGGTCGTTGGACTGATGGTTCATTCGTTGATTGCCTGTACATTTATTCATTTCCCTCACACACTTTCATGCACTCGCTCACCCATTCATTGATCCATCCTCATCTGCGTCTTGCCTTGGGAAGGAGAACCAAACTACTGAATATTAGCCATGAGATAGTTGGTTGATGTGGTCGCTGGTGTGATCCAGCCATGACCAGAGGCCTGCATGTCTGAGATGCGTTGGCCTTCCGACATTGAGATTCTGGACTAGTTGTGCTGGAGGCCCAAAAATAATAAAGGAGAGGGACTGCATGGCATAGAAGGGTGGAATTCCATTCTCTTGGGTGGTACAGGTTGGGTAGAAGAGAGCTAGGTACTTGGATTGTTGTGGGTGTTGGAAAACCTATGAGAGCTTGCGAGTTGACTGGTTTGGGAACCCAAGTACACTCTGGAACCATCCTTGTGTATTCATAGCCCTAGATCTGGGGTGACACTACCATTGAGATTTGGAGCAGTGGTGTCTATGGTTGGGTGGAACGTCCTTGGTCTGCAGCCAGTTGGTGTCATCTGTTTATAAAGATAAGTTCTCTCTGTTGTATCATTATTATCTGTGTATGAATGTATTTTTCGTTGTATATTTAATTATCGTTTAATTGAATCTTTAGACTATGCATGTTTGTTGACTATTGTTGTGCATGTCGTTAAAGTCTTTTCTTTTATACATCCTTAATTTTTAATAAGGTATCAATAAGAGTATGAAGTCCAAGGGTGGGCTTGAAGGTAGCATGCCCCGACCTGTGGGTGGCTGGGTATGTTACAGAGATACAGTAAAAATGGTTTCTATGCAATAAGAAAATATGCTGAAACTATAAAATGCAGACTGAAAGAAATCTTGCGGGAGTGGTGGCGGCTTATCTCTGAGAAGAGATGTGACGACTGTGCTCATTCACAAGAAGATGGTTACAATGAGGCTCTCCAAGCCTTTTTACAATAAACAGGAATGCTAAAATCCTATACATCCAAAAATCTAACCCTAGGAGATGAAGCGCCAAAAGTCATGTGGGCCCCATTGGGGTAAGTTAGTACATCAACTTCCTGGGGTCGTAAATTTTTCATACAATCTTCTTTTTAGGCATACGATTACCTGTTGATAAGGTTTATCCGAGGACTACACATGCTGCGATTAGAATCTAACTCAATCTACAACCTAACTATGGCGAGCCCTAAAAATGTTTTTTAGGGCCTCAAATCGGCCCCAGAAGTCAGGGACCCAAAAACTAGGAAAAAAATGCCAAACTCGAAAACTGCCAAAACGATCCAATTGGAATAGATGGGAGGCCACCAACATCCATCTAGATCATGAAAAATTGCTTCCACCTTTTGAGAAAGGAAGACTTACATCATGACTCTTAGAAGTGCTTGCTTCAAAGTGTGTAGCTTCTTTTTTGTATCCAAGACCTGGTTTATCATTTGGTGATCTTTGACTATCCAAAATTTCCTTCAAGATTGTTGAGTTATTCATGACATTGATATGAGTGTTTGACTTCTCTACTTTATTTCTAAGATCAACAACTTCAGGTTCCAACTTATGACATGACTCTTCATTTTCATTTACTTGATTCTTTAATAGTTTCTCTACCCTTTTGGCTTCTTCAATTTGGGTCTTTAGATTGACATTGACTTTAAGGAATTTTCTAAACTCATTATCTACCTTCTTCCTTTCTTCTACTTGATTAGTTATATCATTCTTTAGTTTCTTGATCTCTTCTTATTTTTCTTCTAACTGATTCTTTTTAATTTCTTCTTGTTCTTTGAGAATTTGCTTTAGTTCGATGATATGCTTTTGGTACTTTTCTAAGACTTCATTAATGCACTTTTCAAGATACTCAGAAGAAATTTAATGATGTCCTATTTCCATGCTAATATCACGTAACTCATATAAAACCTTTTCTTTAAATTTGAACAACTCTTCTTCTTCATCTATACAAACTTCTACTATATCTTCTTCTTCATTTGTAAGAGAACATTCAACTTCACTAGGAGTATTGTAATCAAAATATTTTGGAGAGTCTTTACCTTCATTTAACTTGATGGGATTGTCTTGATATACCTTCTCTAGCTTCATCCATAGATCCTTGGTGGAAGTACATTGTCCCATGCTTTCTTTAACAAAATTTGAGAGTCCATTGAAAATGATCTTGAGTGCTACCGCATCACTCTTCTTCTCTTGAATTTGGAATGCAAACTTCGACTTATTCTTCAAGGGAACTGATATACCAATAGATGAATTCCAAATGCCTACTCCTTTTCCTTCAAAAATCCTTTCATCTATATTCTCCATGTTGAGTAATCTATCTCATCAAAGATTGGAAGTTCATCATCCATTTGTGTGTCCATGGATCTCCTTCAATATTGTTAAGGCTTATAGTGAAGGCCTTCTCTGATACCAATTGTTGGACACACCGACCACACTGAGAGGGGGGGGGGTGAATCAGTGTAGGGGTATTTTTACTCATTTAAAAAACATCATAGTTAGCAATCATCATTTACTCATTATTCATTACTTTCATTTACAACTTGTTGTTTGTATGAAAACATAACTCAGAAGCATCCATCATCAATAAACCATCACCAAAAATAACACAAGGAACACAATATGTATGTACAATTTTCTTTAATATTATAGACTACAATCCTTGGGGGTTTATCAACAACAACTGAATAGAACAACAACTCCACAAGAGCACCAACTCTCAATGCAAGACTCAACTTGCAAAACTCATCACCAACTGAGAAGAGGAATCAATCCTCAACAGATACCAATATGTCAATAGGTACGTGACTTGTCACTAGTGCAACACACATATGTATGCACCCTATCAATAGTGCATCCCACACATGTACACAAATTATCTATACTGGAACTCGTGTATGCCTTCTGAAGAACTAGGGTTTTCTCTCTTCTTGAAAACTCAGATCCTGTGCATCCTCTATCACATCCACTTTTTCCTTTCACTGTCCAATCTGTACCATAATCAATCACAAACACATATATGTTTTCCAACAACCTATACATTATCCTCAACTATACACCATACAATATGAATTCCCCTCAACCATGTAATCATAAGATATATACTATGACAACCATATCCATATTGTAACATAAGAGTGATGCTCACTCAGCCAACCAACCAGTATAAACCATATCTCAAAAACCATACTAAGAATGCCTTAACCATTCATCATACCATAAGAAAAAGTAATCATGAAGACAAAATATAACCATACCATATCTTTTGTAGCGGATCTGAATCAATAGACCACTATTTTGGGGACTTTCTTTAGACTTCAGGGACCTAGCACCAACACTTGCTCAAGATTCTATGGCTTTTCCTTCATGTAAAATCCCTATTATATTGCTAGCCCATGTATGTATGCAACCTATTATACTGATATCCCACGTAAGTATGCACCCTATTACACTAATAGCTCGTGTACATCTTAGAAACTAGAGTTTTTTCAGTATTTTTGAAACTCTGAAACTTTCGTTGTCAATACATCAGACTTACAAAACGTTTGATGCATCCATGAGTACCTGCAATGAATCTTTCAAAAAGAATATATATTCAATATTCTCAGTAGATACACACACAGAAGACACCCTTTCTCTCTTATTTATACTTCTCCAAGTATCTTCCTCATCTAACCAACTCTAACCAACTTCTTCCTTTTAGGAGCTAACTCACTTCTGACCTCTTGTCCACTTCTAACCCACTTTGTCCACTTCTAACCCACTTTGCTACAAATAGTAAATTCTTCACTTCTAGTTGCAACTACTTTATTTTTAATTGTTTTCTTGTTGCAGCCACTTAACCCATGACTAACCATTTTGACTAGTCAACTTTCTTCTAGGAGCTTCTAGAATAATTTGACTTCTTTGACCTTCTAGGGGCTTCTAGACAACACATGAGGATTCTCCAACTTCACAAGGCCATAAATATCTAACCGTGAGGAGTTATGTGACATTCCAAATATCACCAAAAATGGCATGACAAGCATTATCCATGTACAATAGTATTACTTACAAATTCATGGATATTCATTACAATATTCTACAATCAATCCTTGGGTTCTTTAACCATACATCTAGGATGAATCAACCACTTAACAATTTGGAATTCAAAAAGCATTTTCCTGTGATGGATTTATCCATAAGAGGACCTCTTTGGAGTTCATCCATTTGGTACTTCCTATCAACCATGACAAGAAAACAATGACCAACCTTTACATCATCCCGTCTATACATCAATCTATGACAATACATCACTATGACACCACTTGACATATTTGACATCAATTACATCTATGACAACATAGGACATCAATTAGTATATCAATGATACTATGAAAAGACATCGACTCTTTGACATCAATGACAACATAAACAACAGTGCGAAGGTTTTTCTGAGAAAACCCTAATTTAGCTGACCCCTGTGGGTCAGGATACTGGTGTCCCATGAGGCACCCCCATGGGTTGTATGGCCCTTGTCACATGAGGCCTTGCTAGATGACTAGTCTTTGACTAGTGAGGCTGAGGAAATTTTTAGAGAGATTCTTGTTCCAGGTTGTTGAAAGTATGATCAAGGTATGATGATGCACCGAGTCTGATACAAAGTTACATATATGTTTATATGAATATTTTGAGGGTTACACATTGGTGATGTTATGATGCATTCTTGAGGCATGTCTTTGGGATATTGTTGAGGCATTATCACATGCTTGAGGCACATATTTGTTGCATGTTTTGAGGCACATCTTTAGCACATGTATGAGGTACATTTATTGGTGATGTTGATGCATGTTGAGACACATCTTGGTGATGTTATGGCACATTGTTTATAACATATCTTTTGGTATTTGGTTGAGTCATGGTACATTTTTGAGGCACACATTTTGGTACATGGACTTGGAACATGCTTGAGGTATATGGTTGGTTGCATATCATTGATGTTATGGCATATGTGTGAGGCACATTTTTGGTACTTAGTTGAGGCACATATTTTGGTACTTGATACTTAGTTGAGGCACATGGTTATGAAACATCATTGATGTTATGTTGCATGGTGTATGTCATGATTGAGACATATCATGAGTGATATGGTATGTGTATGAGGCACAACTCTTGGTACATGGTTGATAAATGAAATGGTATAGGTTTTGGTACATGGTTGATGGATATGGTACATGGTGTATGGATATAGAAAATGCTTGTTATGGCATATGGGTTGATGCACATCTTTCTTATGGTTTTGGTATCCTTATGAGTGGATCTAGTTATAGTTGGTTGATGATGGTATATCAATGACAGTGATAGTGACAATGATAGTGACATCGGTAGTGACAATTACATTGGCAGTGATAGTGACAGTGACAATTACATGTTGATGTATCAATAACAATGAAAGTGATAGTATCAGTGGTAGTGATAGGTTGAGCCTACACTTCTATTTCAGGCCAGAAGGAAGGGGAAATAAAAGGGGTTTGTAGCCTCCTTTTGGTTGGTGTGAGAGAACACATGGAGATGGAGCTTCCTTCAGTTTGGAGCATGTAAATTAGGGGATCGTAGCCTCCTTCTGGTGGGATCCAGAGAACATAGGGAGTCATAGCTTCCTTTAGGTTTGAGCTTGTAAACAAGGTGGTTGGAGTCTCCTTCCATTTGTAGCTATAGAAATCAGGGAGTTGTAGCTTCCTTCAGGTTGGAGCCTATAAATAGGCATTGGATTCTCCTTCCATTTGGTGTTGGAGAATTTGGATGTCACACACCCGACCCCTAAGTACCTTTTTAAGGGATGGGGTGTAAATTTTTCCCTTAACCTAACACCCATGGCCCAGTAATTACTGAAGTCTTTACTTTCTCTTTTCCCTCTTAGAAGTAGTTTAACACTAACTCAATAGATTACTCATATGATAATTATGAGTAATTATATTATAACACAATGAGGATAATTTCTCCATAATATACTTAAGTTTATTAACCTTGATTAAGGTCTATAATTCAATTCCTTCATGCCACATTTTCACGTAATTTAATATATATATCTAAATATATGCATATTTATTTATTTACTGGGAAAAAGGATTAACTATATTCAACCACAAATTATCCTTTTATTAATTATATTATAATATGATTAATTTATATCAAATGGGCACTTAGGATTATCAATACCCATTAATACCTAAGCCTCCAGAATTCAACGAAGATTCCACATTAGTCTTTTATGAACCCAAATCTCTCGAATGTTGGAGTTATGGAGAGCGTCCCACTCATAGTGTGCCTTTATAATTTATTATATTGTCATATAATATAATTAATTCCACTTAACATTTATTACAACTTTGGGATACGGGAAAAATAGGTTCGGCCTTCGGTTGTTTTGCTCGTACGCTTTATCTTCCCCAACATCCCGGAGTCCCGAAGCTCCAAACTCCCAAAGGGTCCACACTTACACATGACTTCACATTAAATATTAAATTAAAAAGGGTAAAGAGGGTTTGTATTTTATTACGTTCCAATATCACAACATCTCATTTAAAAAATATAATATTATATTACATATTTTTTGGATATTGCGCCCAGGTTTACAAGGTCTCCAATATTCTATTAATATTTAAAATAAGGGAGTGAGGGAGAGAACTACGGGTCAACCCCCTTCGGCTCTCCACCACGTTCCTTATACTCCATTCTCCTAGAACCCTGGAAACCCGAAGCTCCAAAGTGACCCCACTGGCACACATTACCACACCATTTAATATTCAAAGGAGTTGGCTTCATTTACATGAAATCAATTTAATGAACCTTAAAATAATATAATATATTATTTTATATTCCTGGAAAATTACGCCTAGGTTTTAAAATTCTCCAATGTTATATTATTATTTGACATGAGAGAGAGAGTGTTCTCTAGGCCAATCTCCTTTGGCTCTCCAACACCTCCTCTACATTCAAATATCCCGGAGCCTCAGAGTCCCAAAACCCCGAAGTGGCCCCACTTATGCACGTTTCCACATTATTTTATATTTTAAAAGGGTTGAATATTTCATTCACGTGTAACCATTTTAATAAATATTAATATAACATAATATATTATATTATACCTCTTGAAATTGTCACCCATGTTTAAACAATATCTAATATTACATTCAATATTCAATATTGTATTGAAGGAAAATACATTCAGGTCCACTCCTCTAGCTCTTCCACGCAATTCTTAAATCTCATATAACTCGAAGTCCCGAAGTTCCAAAGTTCCTAAGGGGACCCACTGGTATTACACCGTAACATAAATACAATGATTTATTTTGACTTCTAATATTATATGTATGTTGTAATAATGGTGTATTATATTAATTTACATTAATGGATCATTTTAATTACCATACAATACAATTAATTATATTTCTTATCTTTTTCAACCTTTCACAGGGAAGATAAGGTTCAGGCCTTCAACGAATTTGGTTCGTGGAGTCCCATCACTCAAACACCCCGGAGCTCGAGAGCTCCGAACTCTCGAAGTTTTGAAGACTATGAGAAGGTTTGAGCATTTGGTCACTTTTTATTGCCTATTCTCTTTGGTCTCAGGTCTACTACTACTACTACTAATAATAATAATATATATA
>JZKD02S1392040.1:0-11331 GCA_000966675.3 Picea glauca
AAGAAGGGTGGCGCATCTCTTAGAGGAGGATTTCTTGTATTGGTTGAGTTATCTCTTGAACTCTTGATAAGCTATTTATGATAAGGAAGTTTTGCTGGGTTTTCTTCCCCTAGAGTGTTTCCCAGGATAAATGATGTGTCTATTGTGGATGTGTATTTCTCAGTGATCTTGTTCATATTATGCTCTTATCTTATGAAATGCAAAGAACTATAATATCAGCATAAAACATTAGCATTTCCAACATTGTTTTGATGTTGTTGAGATGTCAGCTTTGTGCTGAAGATTTCCATCCTAGTGCTAATGTTGATGATACTCCAGCCTTTGTGTTGTGATGTTGGTGTTGTTGATGATGCTCCAACCTTTGTGCTATGATATTGTTGTTGTTGATGTTGTATCAACCTTGTGTTGTTATTAATGATGATGTATTAGTGTTATACTAATCCATGTTGATGCAAAGGATGATTCCATTCCAGCTCCCTATTGTGAATGATGATATTGATGATGAAAAAAACTTCCGATGATTTATAGATATGTCAATCAGTGTTCTAGATGTTGTTGATGTTGTTTCCCTCTCTCTATCTCTCTCATGATGATGTTGTAGAATACCCTTTTGTTAAGGGGGAGTGTTGAAATATTGTAACTGCAAAGAGTATTCTATTTATTATTCATTTATTATTCATTAGATCAATCTCCTTTTGCGGATTGATCATGTCGGGCATTGTAATTGAGAAAATCCCCTTTTGCGGATTGGTCAAACCCTAATTGTATTATGAAAATTGAGAAGTCGGCTCCCAGGCTAATTAAAGTGGTTTTAACCACTAAGAAGACAAGTTGGCCCTGCCCAGCGAAGAGACACCTTTTCAACACCTTCCAGTTTGTATAAATAAAGGAAGCCAATGCCTCATTTGTTCACTCACTCAGCTCACTCATCTAGTGCGCAAGTTTGAAGGAAGTTGAAGTTACCAGCTGCCAAAAGGAGGAGAGAGAGGTGCATTGATTAGTAGAGGATATTCTCTAGTGTTTGGTTTATTGTCTTAGAATTGTATTGACTATCTATATTAAGGAAGTTTTTGTTGGGTTTTCTTCCCCATGAGGGTTTCCCAAGATAAATGTTGTGTATCTTGTGATTGTGTTTCTCTCATTGATCCTATCTATGTTATTGTTATCTAGTAAATTGAAGCGAAACCTAATAATAGCTTAAACCTTAACAGGAGTGTCATTGTGCAGGCTGTAGAAATGCGGGAGAGTTGTTTTACAGGCTGCAGGAATGTGAGTGTCATTTTACAGGTTGTGGGAATGTGAGCACGCGGGAAAAATTTATGACGGATTTTGCCTCTCGCCCCCATGTGGTAGACTTAGGTAATATTCAAGTGTGGATGTGGTGGATTTTAACAAAGGTGTTGTTGATGCCCAAAATCGCAACATAGGGTACCTGCTTGCAAATGGTTGCAAACGCCTTATTATTTAACTATATTTAATAACATACTAATAGGTGGGACTCCTTGTGTGACTATGACGAAGAGATGACACTTATGCTTGATGTTCTTATGAGTTGGATGAGATGAGCTCTCCATTTTATTTGTGTTTAGAGTCTCTGACGAAATAATTAATCAAATGATGTTATGGGTGATATGATTTAAAAGAGAATGGTGTTTTTTTTATATAACACTCACAAGTATTATTATGTTACATGTATTTTGAAGAAGGACCTCAACTCCATGTTTAAGTTATATGTGTGATATGGTGATTTTATGCTACAAGGATTATGCATATTGTTTGAATTGGAAGTAAGGTTGAAACATGGTATCCCTAGCAGGTATTTGATATATGTCACATTGGAATTTTTAAACAAGGGTTGGTGCATTTGTTAAATTGGAGACTTAGGGAAATGGTGGTGTATTTGACTTGCATTAAATTGATTTGGAGTTATTGGTTGGTGTGTTGTATGTTAGCTTGCTCGTACTGGCTCTGGATGAATGTAGATACGACGTGCAATAAATGCACATCACTCTAACCCTCCTCGAGCCCGCCACCCTAGTCATTTTGCATTTTCTCTTGTTGGTTGTCGCTGCTCCATTTTGTTCGGCCGTGGAAAAGGTATACAAGCTTGGTTGTTTCTCCTTAGCAATTTTTACATAGGTATGGGTTTCTTGCTGCTCCATCCATGAATATTTCGCTCTTCTCTTTAATTAAGTCAACAATTGGCTCTTGAGTTTGCTCGTTGTCTGTGCATTTCCAGAGTTTATAATATATAGAGTTTTGACTGTGTATGGATTGGTGGTTAAGTGTTGGTCTCTGTGGCGTTGTATTTGAAGCATGTGCATTGAAAATTTGTGTGGATGTTCTTAGTATATATGGTATTTGTGCTTTACTTGTGGGAAAGAATACAGTTGGGGACTCTCAGGTCTGCCTTGCCCCTGGTTTCTTGTTTTGGGTTTCTTCCCTAAGTGTATCACTGCTCCTTACCTATGGGTTATATGAACACTCTGGATGTCATTTTAGTTATTAGTCTTCGTGCCCATTGTGCTCATGTCCTTGTAACAGCTCTATGAATATAAATGTGAAGTTTTGTAGAAGTATTAAGCTTCTCATGCTCCTTTTGGATAAACCCTCATTTTGGTCAGCTCGTCCCCCTCACCGCATTACTCTTCATTGTTATGTATTGAACCTTGTGTATTGGAAATTATTGTGGAAGTGGCCAACCCATAATTTAATAAAGGCATTGTTCGTGCTCATTTTTGGTCATGGTTTTAGTCGATTATTTGTTGTGCAAAAATGGAAAGAATGTTAAGCCCACTCATGTGTCTGGTAATATAGTCTACCCTATGGATATATTGGGGCGATGATAGCATTACAAAATCATTGTTTAAGGGATACGATGTATTGTGTGTTCGATTTTGTATGAAAGGAATACCTTTGTGGATGAATTATCTATACGTTGAATGAGTTTTATGAACCAGAATGAAAGGGATTTTAGGAGCGTTGTTATTTGAAGTTTCAATTTTGAATTATGTTATACAAAGGGATCCTTTTTGGGGCCACGTCCTTTTTGGGGCCACTTCGTGGAACCCTGTGGCGATTTAAAATGCATTGGTGATTATATCATGGACACAGTTTGTCCTTTCCTCCACTGTTTGTTGTGTTGAATATGATTATTACGATGTTGTTCACTCCTCGACTCTGTTATAAACAAGCAATATTATTATTGTTAAATAATTATTGGGAAATAAAATATAAATTGGTTGTTGTGCAAAAAAGTTTCTAAGGAAAATGAGCAGCCTTGAAAAGAAACACTAGTTTTGGGTTGTTTATTTTGGAAACATGGTATTGTTCAGTTTTGAAGCAGTAAGGGGTTTTGAATTTTAATTGACGTTGAAGGTGGCATTATTTGATATAATAGAACAATATCCATGGGAGTCCTTCCATTATACCATTTTACGCAAAATACACTCCCCTCATTATCCAAACTGCATTTTTCACTCCTTGTTCTGTTGTTACTCATTTTTAAGGGAAAGTTTGTATGAAAAAGAAAGAAATGAAGTGGCAGTAATTGATGATTAGTATTATGAGATATGTTTAGATAAACAGTTGATTGTTTTTGTTGATTTCTTGAACAATATTCATAAATATTTCCCCCTCCATGATATCACTTTACGTTAAATACAAGCCCTCCATGCTCTCAATGACCCTATCAATTCCCTCTTCGTGTGGCAATTAATGAATGACATTTTTATGGATGGATTGCAGGCGTCATGTAGTGAATAATAGAGCCAACTCTTGATTTATTTAAGTAGAGTTTCATGTATGGTTCATTAAGAACTTTTCATGATTTATTAAATATTGCTACAGGATGAGTTTTTTTCAGTTGGGGTAGTAATGGCTGAAATAATAGAGGCAGAGGTAATTGGCATCAAAATTATAGAAGGCCTCAGTTTTCTATTCACTTTGATGTCGATCCACAAGAGTTAAACCAGATGTTTCAAGCTGGTTTTTTCAATTTGGTTTGCCATGGTATATTGCATCAACGACCTGACAACCCCCCATTTCAACCTCCTCGGAATTTTCATGGCATTCTTGTTCCTCCACATGTGTCAATGCAGCCTGAAGTCCCTGCTAATGATAGTTGGCAAGAAATTGTCCACCATCTTCTCTCTCACCACCTTGGTTGACCCACTGTGTCATTACCTTTACCACCACCGGTTAATCCCAATGCTCAAATTTCACATGATGTTTCGCCAGTACAGTCCTCGCATGCCAGAAAAAGATTAAAATCTGATATCCCACAACCTGTGCAAGAAAAAGGAAAAGCAACAACCTCCCCTCCAGTCCATCCACAGAGTCTGCTAAATTGGTGTCTCCATGTCTCCACCTAAAAGACGATTTCTCCCATGTGATCAGCGAAATACAGCCCCAAGGGTCTAACCAACCAAGGGCTACCCCAGAAAAGTCAAGAGGAGACAACAGTGATAAGAGGAAATATGCCTCACATAGCAACAAATATGGATTTTAAATGTGTTTTTTAATGATATTCAGTGGTGAAGACAATATTTAATGATTTTCATCATATTTTGGATAGCAAGCTTGATTTTGGATATTTTTTGTAGATAAGATGGATATATTGTTTTCTTGGAATATGTCCTTAAATTTTGTTGATATTTAAATATTTGATTTAAATGATATACATGGGAGATACAAGAGTGTCATATGATCCAAATGATCAATTTTGTATTTTATATTTGATGATTGGCAAAGAGAATGTGGGAGTCACAAGGGGTCACACCTATTTAGTAATTATTTACTAGACCCTTATTTAGATATTATTATTAATTATTTCTCCCTAAACTAATTAGTTAAGTTGATTTGACTTAACTAAAGAAAGTAGTTGAACTACCTCAACTTATTGAGAAAGAATAAAGGTTCAATGAGAGGAAGAGACAAGAGGAGAATAAAAGGAGAATTACAAGACTAAGGGTCTTATTGAAGGCAACAAGATTCAAAAAACTGAATCATACTTTTCAGCAGCTTGTTTTAAAGGTGTTTGATTCATCCTTGATAGTCTGTGTATTCTTGTTTGTTTGTGAATTAATTTTCATGGCTGATAAAGAATGTCTTGCAGAGTCAAATGGCAGCATTTTGTGGCAAGTTGATCCAGATCATTAGTTTCAGTTTTATTTTGAGTCTTTTTGTATGGTGCCCATCAGATACCTCTAAATCTGACTTTGGTCCATTCCCTCGCAGGGATTTGTAAAGAGAAATACACTTTTTGTATCTCAGAATGAAATAAAATCAGATTATTGTTATGTCTCATACATGTGTTTTCATGACTTGGTTCTTCCTTTCGCTTTTGTTCCCATGTTTACTTTATTGTAAAATCTGTATACATTCTTGTAGCTTTGTTTAAATTTTATTTTTACATTGCAGCATATACAAATCATAAAATCAACCTTAATCCTTGTAATTAATACTTGTGGATTGAGTGAATGTTTCAAGGCTATAAACCCCGGGTGACATTCCCAATTGTGTTGTCTTAGCTAGGCAAGATCCGAAAATGATTGATTGATATGGTTTTGTGCCCTCTTTTTACATTTTCTCAACGTTATTTTCAAACTTCTTCCATGTCCATTTCTTACTTAACTCATTGAACATACTCATACTTCTATTTTATTTCTTTAGGTTAAATTCTATGTTATTAAATATTATTTAACATTAAAATAGGAACACAACTTTATTTTACTGGAAAAATAACTACTAACATTAACCTCTTTATTAGAAGAGAAGAAAGCAAAGGAAGAAGAGGAGACACGAGAGGAAGCAGAAAGGGAAGAAGAAGAAGGTGTTGAGAAAGAACACAGAAAGGGTGTAGACCTAACCGGCTAGGTATTAAATAACTCCACACAATCATTTTTATTATTAAAGTGAGCAATATATATACACAAAGATGACCTTTGGTTTCATCTTCCCACAGGCCAGATGATTGTCCTATGACTCTTCATTTCCTTCTAAATTAAATATTTACAATACCACAATCTCAAGGATTAGTTACTTAGCATTCCCCCCTTAATATGAAGGGGTATCTGAAGGGGTGTTTGTCCAAGCATCCTTTTGAAATTTTCATTATTTTTCTTGTTAGGATATTTAGACACTTAGGAGTTAGTTCAGATCAATTTGGTTTCATGTGTCATTAGGTTAAAGTGTATTTCTTTAGTATGCATTAGTATGCGTTTGTAATCATGTATTTCGACAGTCACATATGTTCTAGACATAGAATGATCTGACTGTTCATATTCTCCTCGATCTTAACGGGTACATTGATTTGTCGCTTAACACCTTATTGATCCATGATTTCTATTTAAAGAGCATGGAGGTCATTTGATGATGATCGACTGTGAGAATCTCTCTTGTAATATTTTTCTTTTGCATTAATAAATTGACTCAAGTGGCCACATTGGTTGGGGTCATGGATGTTTCCCCACATTGGGGTTTTACCACATAAAAACAATGGTGTGTTGATATTTGATCTGGTTGTGTGAGTGGTTACTGAAAGTGGTCTTCCTCTGTTGGAATACCCTGTGTTGTCGAACATGGTATCATAGCGAGGTTTGGAGACCCGCTCTCATTGTAGATCAAGATCTCGAAGTCATGTTGCCGCATTTATGGTTTCTGATATTCACGTACACTTCTAGGCTAATAGCATTGTTTCATTGCATTCAGGGTGTTTCTTTCAGTTAGAAACACTTTTTGTTTCACTCGAAAAGGTTTCTATTTTCCCAAGATACAGCCATTTTAGTGAGATTCCGAGGTAGAAAACATGAATACACCATTTTTAAATTTTTTACAGATATAATATTTTAGTTTTCTATTTTTATTTCCAGGTTGTTACTCTTTTTGGTCTGTGTGTGCTCTTTTATATACGCTCTGTGCGATCTTGACAAATCAGAAACAGAGCAGAAAGTGTTTTTTTGTCTATTTATGCCTTTTGTCGTGCACTCTGTGCAATCTCGGACAAATCGGAAACAGAGAGAAAACTTGCATTTTCCGAGTATGTTAACCGATATCTAACCCCATTGTTGCTATCGAGAAGTGATTTTTTTGTTTGTTTCTGTGTGAACACATGCAAATAAGTTTTTTTTAAGCATGCGCCTTGAGACAGAGCTTCAAAATAAACAACGCCACCCTCATTCTCTTCCTTTACAATTATAATGTGTTTTGCACTAGCTCACTTGGTTGAAAGTTATTTTATTTAGAGGTCTTAAATTCAAGTTTTTTTTTTGTTTCTTTTTTAAAAGTTTGTGCATTCATTGTGAAGTGCATTTCACTTAAATTATAAAAATGAATCATTATAAGTAGTTTTAATATTCTCTTGTAGTTACTTTTTGCATGCAACTTTAATTTACAAAATAACTTCATTGTAAAAATTATTCTCACTTATTTTATAAAAGTCGGTCACTTCATAAGAAACTTATGTAAAGGTGAGGTTATAAGAAAGTTAGTGAAGGAGGGGCATCACCACATGGACCAACCTCTACATGCCATGTGACTCTTTGGTTACCATTTTTCTTTTTTCAAAAGGTCATAACTTTCACATCTGAATTCGTTTTCAGTGCCATTTTTTTAAACAACGTATTTCTTTAGAGTTTTTCGTCCAGACCATCAATTTTAGATTTTAAATCCATATTCTCTACATATTTTAATATGGTTTCTCCCAATGATCTTTTGTTTACCAGTACCAACTACTTTTCATGGAAACCCCATATGGAGGATGTACTAAGAAGGAAAGGATTGTACCAGATTACCTTGGGAAAATAACAAGAACTCGTTGATGTCAAAAAGAAATCCAAATGAGATAATAAGAATGATGAAGCACGTGGACTAATCAAAATGTCCTTCTCTCCTTATTTAAGGTTTCACCTTCAAGGAATTGATGATCCCGATAAATCTTGGGAAAAATTTCAAGTTGTATTTGGTAAACACCATATAATTCAATCCCACCAGATTGAAAATCAATGGATGACTTTAAGTCCCAATGATTTTCCTTGCATTGAAAATTATTTATCTAAGTTCAAAACACTTAGACTTTTATGTAAAGAGTGTAAAAAATCTGAAGGATGACCAACGTATATATGTTATTCATACTAATCTTGGTAGTGCATATTTTGTCTTTGTATCTACCTTTTATGCCACAAGAGAAGCTCTAGGGAGTGCTTAACAAACTCCCATTCTTGAGTCATTTTGTGATTATTTGATTCGAAAGAAAAATAAGCATGTGCAACTTGGATTGATCAGCGTTGCAAGTACATCCAACAAAGCCTCAGCGACCCAACAGAAAGATAAATCCAAGAATCCCAAGAAGAAACACCCTCACCACTACAAGCAAAACAAGGGTCACAAACCATCTCAGTCAACTTCTACTCCTAATTGTGACAAATGAGCAAAATCCAAAAGTAAGAAGATTGACAGGCATTGCAACTTTTGTGGGAGAGATGATCACGTGGAGACTAAATGTTTTAAAAAGATGGAAGTCTCAGAAGCAATGATGAAGAAGCACAACATTAGTATTGAGTCTTCTTCTTCTTCTAACTCTTCTTCTCATGGACATGCACTTTATGCTTCTAGTTTCTCCTTCAATGCAACTTCTACTTCTTCCTTTGGTGAGTGGCTTATTGATTCTGGAGCATCTTATCATATGGCTAAGGATAAAGCCATTTTTTCTACTCTAAATGAATGTAACACCAAAAAAACATTTGTTGGTGATGATAGATCTCTTAGTGTTGTATGGTTTGGAACAATTTAGGTAAATAGTGGTCACTTCAATGATGTATTATGTGTTCCAAGTCTTTTATGCAACCTTCTATCAATGTATCAAATCACTCGTTCAGGTGAAGGTAAAACTATAGAGTTTTCACCTCACCAAGGTGAAATCAAGGATTTAAAAGATCCTAAGCATGTCCTAGCAACTGGAATTGTTGATAATATCACTAGGTTGTACAAGTTTGACAACTTTGGGTCATCATATTTTCCATCAGTTTTTGTTGCTCATAGTGACTACTTGAACAAACTTTGCCATGAGCAGTTTGGTTATCTAAATTATTATTTTATGCAACAACTATGCAATCAACATATGGTGATTGGTTTTCCTCTCGTTTCTTGCAGAGATGGTGTTTGTGTTGGCTTTGTTCTCAGCAAACATCTTCGAGACATTTTGACAAACGTGCATCTTGGCACTCCTCAACCCCTTTGTTACTTGTTCATGGTGATTTGTGTGGTCCGCTTTTTTCTCCTTCTTTCTCTAGATGCAAGTATTTATTAACTTCTCTAGACACACTTGGGTTTAATTTTTAAAACTTAAGAGTGAATTTTTTGACAAGTTTTTGGCCTCCAAGGCCCTTGTATAAAAACGATTTGGGCATCACAACTTCAAAGGTTAAAAACAGATAATGAAGGCAAATATGTGAACAACAAATTTACAAGTTATTGCATTGCACAGGACATTCAAATGCAACATAATGTCCCATATACAATGAAACAAAATGGTGTTGTTGAGAGAAAGAATATCGCATTAAAAGAAATGGCTAATTGTATGATCCAATCTAAGGGATTAAGTCTTCGTTATTGGGTAGAAGCCATCAACTGTGTAAATTACATTGTAAATCGCACTCCCACGGGGATTAAAATTACAACAACAGAAAAATCATGGACTAAAATTAAGTTAGATGTAAGCCACTTATGTGTATTTAATAGTGTAGCATGGGCTCACATTCATGATGAGAAAAGGAAATCATTGCAACCTAAAAGTGAGAAGTGCAGTTTTGTTAGATATTTTGAAGATGTCAAAGGCTACCGACTTCTTCAACCTCATTCCAATCAAACTATTATTACAAGAGATGTTAAATTTGATGAAAATATCTTGGCCTGCGAGCCTAATTCGACGTTTCTGCAATCTCCAACCTGCAAGCCATATTTGACGTATGTGCCATCTTTTGTTCCTCTGTTGGTTTCTTCTTCAAATGGTGACAGTGAGGATGAAAATCTACCTCTGCCTGCTCACCTTCCTCCAGATGACTCCATTGAACATGAACCTGCACTAGTACCACCACTTTCTAGATGGGTCCATTCAACTCGAGAAGCAGCTAGTTATCTTGTCGATGATGCTACAGATCAACGCCAGACATGTTCACATTTCCAGTCAATCTCTTCTCTTTTGGTTCAAGTTTCAAAGACCCATGATCCATACACATTTGCAGAAGCTTCAGGCCATCCAAATTGGGACACATCAATGAATGAAGAGCATTGTTCTTTAATGGTGAATGATACTTGGGATCGTGTACCTCTTCTGAAAGGAAGAAAACTTGTCAGATGTAAATGGGTGTATAGAACTAAGTATGCATCAAATGGAAGTGTTGAAAGACATGGAGCTCGATTAGTTTCCAAAGGATTATCTCAAGTTGAAGGCATTAACTGTTGAATTTTCACTATGGTTTAGCTCAAGTATGAGGTTTAATTAATTTTATCATTAGCATGAACTGAACCATAACTACTGCAACAATACATTAATTAACTGCAGTTAACCAAGATCGCAAGAAGAATAACCATGCACAAGAACACAAGAAGTAGCATGGGAAATCCTTCTCAACAAGGGAAGAAAACCCAGCCAATCATTTGTTATATTCTTCAAGAGAAATACCTCCCACACCATCACCAAACCTAGCACACAAGAGGGTGTTGTAATTATCATAATTTTAGACCACAACTTCTGAAATCATGAGATGACATAATGAAGTGTATTTACTCAATGGGGATTCACCTTTATTTATACAAGACTTATCACATCAAATGATGTGTCTATTAGCAAAATAGGGCCAACCTCAATAACTCAGAATATAATTAATAATTACAATATTAATTATCTTTTACAATAATTATATTCCACTTTATGGTGGGGCCGACATGTACCCTTTACATCACAATTAGGGTTAAAGGTAAATCTTACTCTTAGACAATATAGCAAGGGATCTCACACACCCACTAGTTCTCAGCCACTAGGAGCATGTCCACCTGTGCCTAACCACAGGGATGGCCAAGTCAACAGATCTCTATCTCATTATGTCTCACAGGAGAATCATCTGGACGCACACTCACTAGTGCTCAGCCACTAGGATCACGTCCACTTGTGCTCATCCATAGTGACGTCCTACTCAAAAGATCTCTATCTCACTACATCTCACAGGAGAATCATCTGGAGTACCACATCGTCTCAACTCTCTACACAAAGGAGAACAGTAAACCCATCACATGGGCTCCTTCACCCCTCACAGGGGTACACATCGTTTCATC
>JZKD02S1392051.1:0-11331 GCA_000966675.3 Picea glauca
AGGATATCAAAAGCCTAATTTAACAAATAAAAACTTATATTTTTCTTTGAAAATATAGAAAACAATAAAAAGTCAAAATCTAGGAGAAATGAAAGTTTATATTTTTTTAGAAATAGGTCATAGGATATCAAAAGCCTAATTTAACAAATAAAAACTTATATTTTTCTTTGAAAATATAGAAAACAATAAAAAGTTAAAAACTTATTTTTTTATTTGAAAATATAGAAAACAATAAAAAGTAAAAATCTCTTCTGATAAAAAAAATCCTAATTTAACAAATAAAAACTTATATTTTTCTTTCTTTTGATAAAAAAAAGCCTAATTTAACAAATAAAAACTTATATTTTTCTTTGAAAATATAGAAAACAATTAAAAGTTAAAAACTTATATTCTTATTTGAAAATATAGAAAACAATAAAAAGTCAAAATCTAGGAGAAATGACACTTTATAGTTTTTTAGAAATAGGTCATATGATATCAAAAGCCTAATTTAACAAATAAAAACTTATATTTTTATTTGAAAATATAGAAAATAATAAAAAGTTAAAAACTTATATTTTTATTTGAAAATATAGAAAACAATAAAAAGTCAAAATCTAGGAGAAATGAAAGTTTATAGTATTTTAGAAATAGGTCATAGGATATCAAAAGCCTAATTTAACAAATAAAAACTTATATTTTTCTTAGAAAATATAGAAAACAATAAAAAGTTAAAAACTTATATTTTTATTTAAAAATATAGAAAACATTAAAAAGTCAAAATCTAGGAGAAATGACAGTTTATAGTTTTTTAGAAATAGGTCATAGGTCATAGGATATCAAAAGCCTAATTTAACAAATAAAAACCTATATTTTTCTTTGAAAATATAGAAAACAATAAAAACTTAAAAACTTAAAATCAAAATCTAGGAGAAATGACAGTTTATAGTTTTTTAGAAATAGGTAATAGTTCATAGGATATCAAAAGCCTAATTTAACAAATAAAAACTTATATTTTTCTTTGAAAATATAGAAAACAATAAAAAGTTAAAAACTTATATTTTTATTTGAAAATATAGAAAACAATAAAAAGTCAAAATCTAGGAGAAATGACAATTTATAGTTTTTTAGAAATAGGTCATAGGTCATAGGATTTATGGGAAAAAAGCGATTAATGGAAACTCATCAAGAATCAATAAGAACTCTAGAAGTTATGACAACAGGTAGAAGACATTGGGAATTTGGCGAATCAAGCATGATTTCAATGAAGATGCTCAAAATTTTACCAGTACATTATGAGTGCTAACAGGCCTTATTCCATGAGTAAGACCAAATTCCATTAATTGCCCTCCCTATGTACTTTTCTAGGCACAATATCAGTATAACATCTCTATTAAACTCATAAGCATAAACTAGTGCACTTTTCCAAAGGGATTTGAACGAAGCAACTATCCATACTAAACTAACCAAATGTCCAACAACATTGATAACAATTGATTGAAGTAACCCCTTGAACTTATATGGATGTATACTTAACATTTTATCTGTATTATGTGTTAAAAAAAAACGCTTTCTTTGCATTATACTTATTTTAAAAATTCTTAGTGAAAAATGTTTTTTAATAGTATTTGAGTGTGTATACTTTCACAGTGAATCATAATAACGATGAAGTTTTTTAATTTAAAAATGTGTCAAATTTTAGAAACATTATAAATATTTCGAGTAAATACTTCACCTATCATCAAAGAATCTCCATAAAACTTTATATTAGAAAATTTAGTACTCTAACCTTTGTTTTATTTTGGCTATGTGTATATAATTGACTTTTCATGTTGTAGTTGTTGGGTGTTTTAGAAATTATAAAATCAATTTCTCAAGTATGGGTGGCTTAGTAAGGTCCCATTCTTGAAAAGAAATATACTCGTGTACTGAATATTTTTTTTAGATTTAGGGGAATCAATAATTAGTTGGGATTACATAGGCGAGGCCCAGGTTGAAATTCGAGTGGTTGACACTATAAACCCTAGGTTAGTGATAATAACCCATAAGCCAATGTCTGTGATCGAGATGGATGTCGGTGGCCTCCCACCTATTCCAACTAGTTCATTTTGGCAGTTTTTTTCCTAATTTTTGGGTCCCTGACTTCCAGGGCCGTTTTGAGGCCCTAAACAACGTTTTTAGGGATCACCACAATAATAAAGTACACAAAGTCAAAGTCTGATGGAAAAATGTGTAGTCCTCAGATAGAAATTTCCAACGGGCTATCGTGCACCTAAAACGGATATCGTATGCAAAAGTTACGACCCCGGGAAGTTGATGTACTAACTTACCCCAACAGGGCCCACATGACTTTTGGCGCTTCATATCCTAGGGTTGGGTTTTTGAATATCTAGGGTTTTGGAATTCATTATTATTGTAAAAAGGCCCTTAGAGCCTCGTTGTAATGATCTTCTTGCAAATGAGCGCATCTGTCACATCTCTTCTCATAGATAAGCTGCCACCATTCTAGCAAGCTTATTTTTTGCTGCATTTTACAGTTTCAGCATATTTCCTTATTGAATAGAAACTAGTTTTATTGTATCTTTGTTATTATGTGTTAAGAAACTTTTAATAATTTGTATTCATTTTGTTTTTCTCATAAAATCTGGATCAGTGGTATCAGAGTGGTCTACTTCTTTCGTTTTTAATGCATGTACCCGACGAGGTCAAGGTACTAAGAATTGGGTCTCGAGCTTGTTTCCCTTGGGGACAAAATCTCTCGCATGCCCAAGCGACCTCTCATGGCAGGAGAAAAGAAAGATGATGGGACATGAGATCCTTTCAAAATGTTTCTTGAGGAAGCCCTCAAACAATAGAGGAACGAAATGATGGATAGTTTTGCGCAAATCCTTTGGCGGCTACCAACAGGTGATGCATCTTCCTCAAATGGAGGCGTCGCCCCCTTCAAGGTACAAATCAAATTTGATATTCATACATTTGAAGGTCAGATAGACGCAGATGTTGTAGAAAAATGGTTGAATCTACTAAAAGGGTATTTCTCTATCCATAACATTTTGAATAGAGAAAAGATTAATTTTGGTCTCCTCAAAGGTGTTCCCCATGTCAAATATTGGTGGGAAATTTTATGTGGGAAAAAGGAAATAGAGGAACCTTCATTATTTACAGTGACGGTCACCTGGGAGTCAGTCATTCAGGGATGTTATTAAGGAACAATACTACCCTATCGGAAGTTATGACGACCTGTATACAAAATGGACCACATTGTGGTAGGAAAGATACCAAGCAGTGCCTGAGTTCACAAATATCTTCCATAGCTTACGCACCAAGCTGGGTATCAAAGATTCTAAGTGAAATATGGTGCTCAAGTATCGCGGTAGTCTGCATAGATACATCCAGGCTAAAATAAAGTTTCTGGACATCTCGTCCTTGGGTGCGGCCTACCGATATGTCATCAAAATCGAGCAGAAGCTTAAACAAAAGACGCGGCAATTTGGGCCTGAGAACCCCTCACAACAAAAGCAAGGAAAGGGAGGCCCCAAACCACAGAGAAAAGGACAGAGCAAAGATGGACAGTCTCAGGAAAACCAGTCCAAGCCACAAGCAAAGAAGGACACCAGAAAGACAAAGAAAGATACCATGAAGTGATGCGACTTCCATAAGAGCCCCTGGCATAACATTGTTGATTGTCGCTCCAAGAAGTTGTTGGTGATTGAGGTGAAAGCCTCTGAATCATATGTGGGTTCTGACTCTAAGTTAGAGCCAGAAAGGGGGAGATGGATCATTGATGTAGAACCTAGTGCTACCATTACTAGCACCAAGTTCCAACCCAGTGAACCAGATGAGCCAGAGGAAGGCGAGTGCTTTTTTCATTCACAAATGTGGATGAAAAGTACCCCGCTGCACTTCATCATTGATAGTAGTAGCCAAAATAAACTCATCTCAAAAATGGCCATCGGGTGTATAGCCCTGCCGAAAATGTTGTACCTGCAGCCCTACACCATTGAATGGCTCCGCCAAGGAAGCGATCTCTGTGTCAGCCAACAGTGTCGCATGTCGTACGACATCAACCCTTCAAAGATGAGGTATTGTGTGATGTTTCTCCGCTCGAATTTTGTAATGTTCTTTTGGGCCGACCTTATTTATGGAAATGTCATGTTGTATATGAGTCTAGTCCTCACAATGTTATTATTACTTTGAACAAGAAATTCTATAGGATACCCGAGGCAGTCCCACCTAGTGTTATTTCCTTGATCTCTTCCAAGCAATGCAAGAAGGTCATTTGTTAGACTAGGAAGTTTGTCTTCTTCATGATTCACTCTCAGAGTGAGCGAAAGATCGTAGCCACATCTAGGGCCTCCGCGATCGACCTCTCCACACAGCATAAGCAAGTGGATAAGGTCATGGAAGAATATTCAGATATCTTCTCCTCACCTACCGGGGTACCTCTGCATTGTTAGGTCAAGGGGCACATCCATCCCATATCATCGCCTTGTGGGAGCCCAATCGTGCTAGTGTAGAAGAAAGACTGGACCTGGCGACTCTACATTGACTATCAGGCCCTGACTAAAATCATAGTCAGGAACCGGTACTAGATTCCCCAAATTGACAACCTCCTTGATCAACTCACAGGGGCCAAATACTTCAGTAAGATTGATCTGAAGTTTGGCTACCACCAGGTCCTAATAGAACAGATAGATGTATGGAAGACAGCCTTCAAATCAAAAGAAGGTCTTTTTGAATGGTTGGTCATGCCCTTTGGTTTGAAAAATGATCCAGCTACATTCATGAGGATGATGGACGATATCCTGTGACCTTTCACCAATAATTTTGTAGTAGTGTATCTAGATGACATCCTCATCTACAATAAGACTTGGGTGGAACACTTGTAGTAGATTCAGTATGTTCTGCACACCCTATGGTAGCACAAGTTATATGCCAACTTGAAAAAATGCTCCTTCGACATGGACGGGGTCCATTAACCGGGTTACATCATTGATTAGCGTGGTGTACATGTAGATCCATCCGAGATCCAGGTCATCCGTGACTAGCCATCCCCAACCACACTCACTGAGCTCTGGATCTTCTTGGGCCTTGCAAATTTCTATCGCAGTTTCATGTTGGGATTCTCCCATATTGCATGGGCCCTCGGCTAAGTAACCAGGGGTGGTGGTAAGGAAACATTTGTGTGGTGCCTGTCCAAACAAAAAGCATTCAAATATTTTAAACAACGCTTGTGCTCAGCCCTAATAATCTCATTACCAGACCTGAAACAACCCTTTGAGATCGAGACAAATGCTTTAGACTATGTTGTGGGTGTCATTCTCACTTAGCATGGCCACCCCGTGGCCTATCATAATGAGACACTATTAGATGTTTCCCGTAAGTACCCTACTTATGACAAAGAAATGTATTCCATTGTGAAAGCATGTCGCCATTGGAGACATTACATTCTTGGGAAGGAGACAGTCATCCACACTGATCATCAGCTACTAGAGTTCATGCAGACACAAGGAAAATTGCATAATGAATGCCATCATAAGTGGTCCACATAGTAGTTCCACCTCAACATCAAATATAAAACAGGAAGTACCAACCGATTCGTTGATTGCCTCAGTCAACCTCCAGTCATGGAACTCACCACGGTGCTAGACTATTGTGGCCATGAGACCTTTGGATGGCCTCACCTCTATGAGACAAACCCTGACTTTGCCACCACCTAAAAAATGTTGGGCACAAACTCAGTTGTCACTAATTTTCATATTCAAGACGGGTTGTTGTGCCATCTGGGCCATCTCTACGTTCCATCAAGCAAGCGAACGAAGTTGATTTGGGAATCCCACTACAGTCGGGTGGAAGGACACTTCGATGTCGAAAAGACAGTGGTGGTAATACATAAACATTTCTACTGGCCGAAACTTCGACAAGATGTGGGAAAGTATATCAGGTATTGCACTATATGTGTTATTGCCAAACCAACCACTAAGAAATAGGGAATGTACACCCCTCCTCCTACTCCTGACAGGCCATGGGAATCCATCTCAATGGATTACATGTCGAGCCTTTCGTCCACCAAGAGGGGAAATGGATGTGTTTTTGTGGTTGTTGATCTCTTCTCTAAGATGGTGATTCAGGTTGCCTGTAAGAAGAGCATCACAGCGGAGACCACTGCCAAGCTCTTCTTTGAATGAGTATGGGTACATTTTGGAATCCCACAAACCATTCTCTCAAATTGGGACAGTCGATTCCTCATCACATTTTGGTCGAGCCTCTGGTCACTGTTGGACACTAAGCTCACCAAATCCACTGCTTTCCACCCCTAGAAAGATGGCCAAACTGAGGTCGACAATCAAATGATCATGAATATCCTGCGCATGTACAATTCCAAGAACCCTCGCACATGGGATGAGAGTCTTCCCTATGTTCAGCATAGCTACAATCAAGCCCTACATAGCTCAACCCGGCACAACCTCTTTCAGGTGGGGTTGGGATTCCAACCATTGGCTCCCATGGATGTTGCACTGCCCCTTGTGGCCACCTAAACCGACGCATCCCCTACTCTAACTGAATCTAACAAAGCCACCTGGTTCATTAAGCAGATCTAGAACATCCGCCAATAGGTTTAGGATATTTTACAGAAATCCAATTCCAAGTACAAGCAGTGCCATGATCAACATCGAGTGCCAAAAAGTTTCAAGTGGGAGACAAAGTTTGGTTGCACTTATAGAAAGAACGCCCTACAAGGCCCCATCGGAAGCTTCGCCCACTCTGTTATGGACCCTACACCATTACCAAGGTTGTGGGTGACAATGATTTTGAACTCAACATTCCCCCTTTCCTTGGCCTTCACCCAGTGTTCAACGTGGCTCTCCTTCGGCCATATTTCCCACTATTATTGGACACGTTAGAGATAGAAGAATAGTTGACACCAATAGAGATCAACCCTGATTTCATGCAACATGAATCTAGTGATCAGATTGTGGACACACGGGTCAAGGGAATTCAACAACAAAGTATCCATCTTTATCAAGTTATCAAAGTAGGGAAGCTCCTGCACCAAGGCAAGTGGCTCACCAGGGGCCAAATTTAGCAGAAATTTCCTCATCTAATGGGGGAACTTAACGCAATTGATACCATTGCTTCCTAAGGAGGGAGGATTGATCCAGATGGATGTTGGTGGCCTTCCACCTATTCCAACTAGTTCATTTTGGTAGTTTTCCAGTTTGGCATTTTTTTCCTAGTTTTCAGGTCCCTAACTTCCACAGTGGTTTTGAGGCCCTAAACAACGTCTTTAGGGATCACCATAGTCAAATAATATTACATAGTTAGAGTTTGACAGAAAAAAGTGTAGTCCTCGGATAGAAATTTCCAATGGGCTATCGTGTGCCTAAAATGGAAATCATATGCAAAAGTTACGACCCCGGGAAGTTGATGTACTAACTTACCCCAACATGGCCCACATGACTTTTGGCGCTTCATCTCCTGGGTTAGATTTTTGGATGTCTAGGGTTTTGGTATTCATGCTTATTATAAAAAGGCCTCAGAGCCTCATTGTAATGATCTTCTTGTGAATGAATGCAACCATCACATCTCTTCTCAGAGATAAGTCGCCACCATTCTAACAAGCTTATTTTCCGCTGCATTTTATAGTTTCAGTTTATTTCATTATTGAATAGAAACCAGTTTTATTGTATCTTTGTTATTTTGTGTTAAGCATATTTTAATAATCTGTATTCATTTCGTCATGTTCATAAAATCTAGATCATCCTAATAGGGAACTTATCACTTAGCAAGGGTCGATACATTTGGAGACACACCCATGGGGGGTTCCATTTATAGGGAGAGTCTACCTTTCCATCCTTATTACAACAGGCTAAATGTCTTATCGAGAATTTGAACCCCGATAAGGTGAGTGCAAGACCTACCTCCCAAACATTCTAGTTATTATCCCTCAACTAATTAAATCATGTAAATTTGTTATGACGATGATGTTTTTTAAATGTTATGATTATATAATTCCTTATACACGTGTGGATTATATAATGTAATTCAATCAAGTGAGATTTAAAAATATGATCATCCAAGAAATTATGTAAATACTTAAAATATATCATAAAACCCAAGAAATATTTGACTTCTAATTGAATTTAAAGGTTGTGTGAGGGTTAAAGAACCACTTTAAGGTAAAGTTGAAATATTTTGTAAATTCTCGCATTCAATGGGTGTAGTGGAGAAATTCGGTGGATTATTTGTGGCGACAATAGAAATGAGGTTGAATGATTACTTTAATGGCAAAAAAAACACTTGACATATGGAAGATTCACATGGATTTATTATCTATGTGACAATGAGCTTTGGTTGGTATTCTGAAAGGGACACTGAAACCCCACTATAAATGTTTGTTTTACCTAAACCTTTAGATGCTTGTGTTCTCGGCATAATCATCTAAAAATATCAGAGGAAATGTCGGTTCTAAACATCTCAAATTGCATGTAAATCCTTTCCTTTTAAGTAAGATCAAAGAAGCAAGCATTTTTTGGCATAGTCTAACATTACTCATCGTCTCTATTGGGTTATTTATTTATTTATTCATGGTCTTTTAAGAATAGATGAAATATATTTTTGTCATTTTCATTATAGAGATAAGCTTCATAAGATTTAGACTTTTTATACAAATTGAGAGTCATTTGTATGAGGGGTTTCTAGAAACTTGGTGTGAAGGGATCGCATGAAACATGGAGAGAGAGGGAGGAGCAATGTTCATCATCTCTCACCCTCACACATTGTCCATGTAATCATTATGCCACCCCTCCTCCTCCTCACCGTAACATGTCGCCCCTCCTTATGCAAACAACGATATTGTATGTTTGCTACAACCAACACATGGACAATAAAAATATGTTATAATATTAACCATAAATTATTGTGTTACTTGCTTTAGTCAAGTGCACCTACAAATGACTCAGATAAGTGTCACTTAAACCACCCTAATTTGCGACAAGTTTCCTTATTTAAATCCAATGAAAAATTCTATGGAAATCATAGTTCTATGGTAGTCAGAGTTTCACCAATGGGGGAATTCTACCACTAGGGATCTTGTCCCTCTCTATATCAACTTAAAGCCTTGCAAATCCCCAAAATGAGTATATTAGGGGACTTTGCATGTGATGTTTTTTTTTTTGAATTTTGATATATTTCACCAAAAATGGGATGTTTTGATCACCCTTAAATATTTCCTATATGGAAACACCATAAACTACACTGGAAACACCATAAACTACACCTCAATCTATTTAGGTACCAAATTAGTCTTTTTGCATTGGATGGTGAGTTATAACACCGAATCCCACACATTTGTAATTGAAGAAATATCATATATGGAAATTTGGGGCATGGAAATCGTAAGGATGGAACATGTGCACACCATTAGGACCAAGTGACTACACCTCAATCTATTTGGGTACCAAATTAGTCTTTTTGCATTGAATGGTGAGTTATAACACCAAATCCCACACATTTGTAATTGAAGAAATATCATATATGGAAATTTGGGGCATGGAAATCTTAAGGATGGAACATGTGCACACCATTAGGACCAAGTGTCTTACAATAGTCAAATATGTATGTTAGTTATCATCTTCAAAAATCATGAACTTTGGGTTAGGGAAGGATTTCATCATATATATATTAACCAAGCAAGAGTATGGAATTTTTCTCCATTTTGTTTTCAATGAATATGAAATACCAAATAGAATTCATGGCATATTTGTATGTAGGAGTGAAGGCATGAACTTTGGGTTAGGGAAGGATTTAATCATATATATATTAACCAAGCAAGAGTATGCCATTTTTCTCCATCTTTGTTTTCAATGAATATGAAATACCTAATAGAATTAATGGCATATGTGTTACATGGGAGTGAAGGTTAGGGACCCTTCGACCCATTCTTTGAGTACACATCTAACTTGCTCCATTTTCAACTGGATTATATTTGCATAATTTTAAAATGGATACTTAGATGGGATTCAAAGATAATCAAAACTCAAAATTAAAACATACAAACTAAATTATTGTATTTTGTAGATGATAGGTAATTGATTTCCAAGCAATATGTCGAAAATAATTAATTGCCTTATCAATTTCAAGTAGTTCCTCCTTATGTTCTTTTTAGATCAATGACAAAGTTATATTGGTGTCTGTAGATACCAATCAATAGTTTGAATCCCTAAACCAAATAATTTGATTGCACATAAAGCAAAAAGTGAAATTAATCTTGGAAAAGCCTCGTAACAAAAAATGACAAAAAGAAGTGTCTAATTGTATAGTTTTTTATGTACTCGTGTTCGATAATTTTTTGTGGGAGATCTACTAATCCAGAAGTAAAACAAGGGAAATGGGTGTGTTTCGTGATTTTTAAAACATCAAAATTTTGACAGAGCTCATAACCTTTTTTTTTGTTAATTGCCAAATGAGTACATATCAAGCATAAAGTTTTGATGAATAGACATTATCACATAAACTCATCTATACATTACACCATATCTAAGTTTATGTAGTAAACTTATCCAACAAAATGTTGAATTTTCAATTTTCAGATCTGATAATTATTTTCTTATGATTTCAAACAGAATTTTATGCCATTGTTATCATAGAATAATTACACACTGAAAATCTCAACCAAAATAAATTGCAGCGGAAACAATAGAAGCATAGAAAGATAGCCATGCACAGTGGACACAATATTTTTATCCTAGGAAACCTAGCCTTGGGAGAAAACCTAACAACTTTTCTTAAGAAGAATTCCAGCCAATAAGTACATCACCATCAATATGAAGAAACCAAAAACATAAAGAATTTTTCCCTTCTATGAAGAAGAACCTCAAAGATAGCAAACCCTAGACAAGATAGTACACCTCAAAATTTGCACAACTAGAAACTGACAACTGCAACTACAATTGGGACTTGTGCACTTGATGAGAAGAGTTGTGTGATGCATCAAAATGAAATAATCCAACCTTTATTTATACAGTTTGAGTCACCTTTAATTTACTTGTGGGACCAACTTGTACTTTTGTCTTCAATATCTTCTTTAATGCTTTATGGGGTTTCTTCAATGGTTTGTCTTGTCTTCTTGTCATTTCTTATTCACTAGAAAATTTGTTCATGAGCCTTATTGATGTATCATATCCTCACATGCACATCTAATTAATATAGGGATCTAATGTTGAGTAGATCCACCGAGAAAACCCTCGTCACAAGAGGTCTATTAAGCCTACATCTTCAACATTAGACTAGACTTGTAAACAAGTCAAACCTGCTCTATAAAAAATAGATCACTCCATCTTGAAGAAGACA
>JZKD02S1392062.1:0-16528 GCA_000966675.3 Picea glauca
ATTGAATAACCATGCAGTGTCCCAGTGTTCGAAGAGAAAATCCTTGTGGAAGAAGGCTATGGAAACCAAGAGAAGGACGAGGATGGCAGATTGTTTTCCACACATGGAAAAGAGCATGGGGAATGCACCTCTGAAGGAGAAAGGCTACTACAACCATTGTAGTAGAGATGGCCATCATGAGGCCACTTGTTGGGCCTTACATCCAGATCTACGTCTAAAGAGGGACAAGAAGACCAGACAACCATATTAGAGGGAGACAACCAATAGGCATTGTTGCAGGAGAATCCTCCACGAGGAAAATACCAACTACCAGAGAAAGGACAACTTGGTAAAGAGGACGTGTTTGTCAAAATGGTTGAACAAATGGGGAAATCATTTTGAGTTAGTCGAGAGTGGCCATATTTGTAAATCACATGTTACGATTCAGACCTCGTAGAAGGGTATTGTGTAAAAGTGATAATTGTTCATATCACTTCTTTTCTTTTGGCACATGTTGATATTGTTAGGCCTGGTGAGGTAGTTTGGGTAAGGGTTTCTTATTGTAAGTCCAATGGACATGAAACTTAATGTAATGACTTTTGGGGACCAAAATTCTTTTCAGTTGGGAGGCGTGATCCATATGGATCTAGGGATCATCAAAGAAGTTTTAGAAGTGTTCCAGAATGCACAGAAGTATCCTAGGAGGCTTAGAATGGCCTCAGCAGGCAAAGAAAGGGAAAATATCAAAGTTCCCAAAACTCCATTAAAATGACATGATTACTAAGAGTGCATCATAAGATTTCCAACAGTGCAAATGGCTCGTGAAACGAAGTTACAGATCAAACGTTATAAGTGGTGAAAGTTCAATCAAACTTGGTCAAACAGGGAAAATTCAAAGTGACACATGGCACCACTGCAAGAGTGACATGTGGCACGACTGAGTTTGAAATATGACATGGCATGGAAGACACATGGGCACGTTCGGTGATGACATGTGTCAACTTCATTGGCAAATCAAATCGTGACAAGTGGCAGTTTTTTTAGTGGACCAGTTATATGGTGCCACGTGGCCCAGTGATGGGCTGCCACGTGGCCCAGTGATCAACTACCACAAGGAACCCCTTCTATGGCTGGAATAAGAAAAAATTTATTCGACTCCCCAAGAGTCGAACTCATGACCTCTATACAGCCCAAAGGCCCCACCCATAAGCGCTAACCATTACACCATGCATTGATTCATATTTGTAATATGACTTAAATTATATTCAAGTTTAATAAAAGGTTCATTTGGGGGAGAAAAGGGATCGGCCTTTAGCCCAGCCCAAACCTTGGTTCCATAGTGCACCATACAACCATAGCCTCCACCATCCCTGGGGTCTTATCCATCTGCCATGCAATTAACCAAACCAACTCCAAATATAACAATTCCACCATTTTCGCTGCCAATTTATAACCTCTCGCATTTTTACCAAGCATGCCAAAATTTAGTTATAAGACCTATGTTAAAATATAGGTCCATGGGATTCGACCCAGGAACCTCCATCAAACTGAATGCCTTAATTTACCCAATGTAACCAACTTGCCAACCATGTAATTATGGCATAACCTCCCAAAATTTATATAAAAGGGGGTCTCTGCCCAAGTTAGGGACAACATGTGCATTCAGAGCCACACACCAGTGCATGGAGCATGAGAGTGGAGCGCACCTTTATGGCTTGGTACAGAATCTGTACGTACTGTACGGATTTTTGCATGCAAATTGAGGCGAGGGTGCCTCTTGGGTCGAGAAAGTGGTCGACTCGGATTGAGACATGGATATAGTTATTTTTAGGTAAAATGATGCCACGAACGTAGTGGTGATGTTAGTTTCCTAATCTGAGAAAAAATTCAGTAGCTTAATTCTAGAATGAGACATTTAATTCACATGCAATGGCACGGTAACCGAGGCAGAGGTGTCTCTTGGGCCTGAAAGTGTCTAATTCGCATGGAGACGATTTGACAATCATTTTTGGGTAATTCGACGAATTCAATGACGATGTATGTTTTTCATCAGATATTCATATCAACAAGATAAGTGTTGGAGAATCCAATGTAATCATGCTTTTCATTATGTTTTTTTGTCATTAATTGTTGCAGCATAGCATGCATGTTATACTTCTAAAGGAGCAGAGAGAAGCTGCAACAAGTCAACAAGATTAGCATATTCCTTCTATCTATTTGTTTATGATCTTCTTTCACATCAAATCAATCATTTATATGTGACAGAAAAATTGTGGCACTTGCAAGACAAGTGGCCAACGAAGCAATTCTGATTCTTGTGGGGTCTGAGATCTTTTGTATGGGCTGTATATTTATGTTTTGGATCTGAGTAGTAGATCTAGGGATTTTTATGGCTCCATGTTTATGGGGGTCATATTTATTCTTCATCTTTTTATGTGTTGAGTATGTGGGAATGATGGCCATGTCAGCATCATGGATTCCTCATGAGTATGAAGACTTGTGAAGACTGATACATTCCTGATCACATTCTGATCTCTTGTTGCCATAACTGAAGAGAGACTTTGGCCTTACAACTTGTAAATGAGAGACATAATTACATCAAGAAGAATAAAGCGGTCAGGATTTGGGGCATGGCCCAGTGAGGTAGCCCACTACAAGGGTGAACTTCGTTATCAAGTGAAGTGTCTTATCCATTATGTGTATTATGTTCTTATGTTGTTTTTCTATGAATTTCCACACATACGATATTAAAAGAAAACATGACATAATTCACATAAGGAAGACTAAAGAGGTTTTCATTCACTTTGAATTCAAGAAAATAATACTTCAACTTTACCTTTTATTGCAAATTTCTCAAGTAAAATGATCTATTACTGACCCTTTTGAAGGAGTGACAGAACAACCAATTATTGGAAACTTATCGCTCCTGGTTTTCAGATCAACAGGACCCCATTGGAAGCTTCTCCCACTCCATTATGGGTTGTAAACTATAACCAAGGACATGGGGGGTAATTATTTTGAACTCAACATTCCTCCTTTCCTTGGCCTGCACCCAATGTTCAACGTGGATCTCCTTCGTCGTTATTTCCCACCATTATTGGACACCTCAGAAGTAGCAGAACAGATAACACCAACACAGCTCAACCCCGACTGCATACAACAGGAATCCAATGATCAAATTGTTGACAGAAAGATCAAGGGAACTTGACAACAAAGGATCCAACTTTATCAAGTCGTCAAAGCAGGGCAGCTCCTACACCAAGGCAAGTGGCTCACCCGGGGCGAAATTTAACAGAAATTGCCTTATCTAATTGGGGACCTCAATGAAATGGAGACCATTGCTTTGTAAGGATGGAGGATTTATCTAGATGTATATCGGTGGCCACCCACCTTTTCCAACTGGCTCAAAACAATTTTCAGACAATTTTGGCAATTTACTATTTTTAGCAGTTTTAACTTCCGGGGCCATTTTTAGGGCCTAAATGAATTTTTTTTGGGATCGAGCTCCTCAACTATAACCCGAGGCATTATTGATCCCCCAAAGTTAATATCCTCAATTATACCTTTCCAACGGGCTATCACACACCTAAAACGGACATCATATGTAAAAGTTACGACCCCAGGAAGTTGATGTACTAACTTACCCAAACGGGGCCCACATGAATTTTGGTGCTTCATCTCCTAGTGTTAGGTTTTTAGATGTCTAGGGTTTTTGGAATTATTTCTTATTGTAAAAAGGCCTTCGGATACTCATTGTCAGGGATGATTTTAGGGGCTAAATTTCCCTCATGGGCTAACTTTCCATGGTTTTTCCAAAAACAAGATTCATTATTTTAAAAATGATTAGCCCAAATTCTATAGGATAAAATTATTTTACCTCAAAAATTGCCAAAATTTTATAAAAACTATATAAAATCCTTAGAAATTTCAATATTTTTACAAAATTATCACCAATGATTTACAGTTGGCATATGAAGGATTAGTAAGATTCACCAAGGTTTCTACATTTTAAAATAAATTTCCATCCTTAAATCATCCCTACTCATTGTAACCTTCTTCTTGCAAATGCACACTGTTGTCACATCTTTTCTCAGAGATAAGACGCCACCATTCCAGCAAGCTTGTTTCTGCTGCATTTTACTGTTTCATCTTATTTTGTTATTGAATAGAAAACTAGTTTTACTATATGTCTGTTATTTTGTGTTAAGAACCTGTTAATAATCTATATTCATTTCATTCTTCTCATAAAATATGGATTAGTGGTATCAGAGGGGTCTTCTCCTTGTCATCTTAATGCATGTCCCCAACGAGGTCAGAGTACAAAGAGTTGGGTTTCAAGCTTGTTTCTCTTGAGGATAGAATATCTCACATGCCCAAGTGACCTCCCATGGTAGGAGAAAAGAAATATGATGAGACAGGATATCCTTTCAAACTGTTGATTGAGGAATCCCTCATGCAACAAAGGAATGATATGATGGATAGTTTCACACAAATCCTTTGGTGGATACCAACAGGCGATGCATCTTCTTCGAACGGAGGTGCCTCCCCCTTCAAGGTACAAATAAACTTCGATATTCCTATATTTGAAGGTCAAATAGGTGCAGATGTTGTAGACAAGTGGTTGAATCTACTAGAAGGGTATTTTTCTATCCATAACATTTCAAATAGAGAAAAGATTACTTTTGTGCTCATCAAAGTCGTTCCCCATGTCAAATATTGGTAGGAAACATTTTGTGAGCAAAAGGAAACAGAGGAAACCTCATTATTTTCAATCACGACCACCTGGGATTCCTTCAGGGATGCTATTAAGGAACAATACTACCCTATCGGAAGTTATGATGACCTGTATACCAAATGGACCACACTGCGGCAGAAAAGAGACCAAGTAGTGCCAGATTTCACAAATATCTTGCATACCTCGCGCACCAAGTTGGGTATCAAAGATTCAGAGCGACATCTAGTGCTCAAGTATCGCGGTGCTCTACATAGATACATCTAGACTGAAATGGAATTTCTAGACATCTCATCCTTGGGCGTGACCTATCGATATGTCATCAAAATCAAGCAGAAGCTCAAACAAAAGACATGGCAATTTGGGCCTAGGAACCCCACACAATGAAATCTAGGAAAGGGTGGCCCCAACCCACCAAACAAAGGACATAGAAAAGATGGATAGTATCAGGACAACCAATCCAAGCCACAAGCAAAGAAGGACACCGAAAAGACAAAGAAAGATACTGGGAAGTGGTGTGACTTCCATAAGATCCCTTGGCATAACACTACTGACTATTGCTCAAAGAAGTCATTGGTGGCCAAAGTGAAAGCCTCTGAATTAGATGTGGATTCTGACTTTGATCCAGAACTAGAAAGGGGAAGATGGATCATTGACACGGAACCTAATGCCACCATTTCTACCAGCAAGCTCCAGACTAGTGAACTAGATGAGCCAGAAGAAGGAGAGTGCCTCTTCCATTCACAGATGTGGGTAAAAGGAACCCTGTTGCACTTCATCATTGATAGCGGTAGCCAGAAGAACCTCATCTCAGTAGAGGTCGTCAAGTGTCTGGCTCTGCCAATAATGTTGCACCCACAACCCTACAACATTGGATGGCTCTACCAAGGAAGATATCTCCGCATCAATGAAGAGTGTCAACTGTCATACGACATGAATCCCTTCAAAGACGAGGTATTTTGTAATGTTTCTCCTCTCGAAGTTTGTGATGTTTTTTTGGGCCAACCTTATTTATGGAAACATCATGTTGTATATGAGTCTAGGCCTCGTAGTGTTATTATTACTTTGAACACAAAATTCTATAGGATACCCGAGGCAGTCTCACCTAGGTCATCTCTCAGATGGAGAAGTTTGTATTCTTCATGATTCACTCTCAGAATAAGTGAAATATCATATCCACAACCAGGGTATCTACGACAAACCTCTACAGATAGCAAAAGCAAGTAGATAAGGTCATGGAAGAATACTCAGATATCTCCTCCTCACCTGCAGGTGTATCTATGCACTTCTAGGTCAAGCACCCCATCGATCTAATCCCCGACGCACCGTTTCCCAATGGGGCAGTCTATCGTCGCTCTTTGTTAGAGAATAAGGAGATCAAGAGACAAATCCAAGAACTACTCCACAAGGGGCACATCCTCCCTAGCTCATCACCTTGCAAGAGCCCAATCATGATGGTATAGAAGAAAGATGGAACCTGGCGACTCTGTATTGATTATTGGCCTCTGAATCAAATCACAATCAGAAACTGGTACCTGATTCCCTGACTCAATGACCTTCTTGATCAACTCATGAGGGAGAAATACTTCAGTAACATTGATATGAAATTTGGCTACCACCAGGTCCCGATAGAACAGACAAATGTATGGAATATTGCCTTTGAGTCAAAGGAATGCCTTTTTGAATTGTTTTTCATGCCCTTTGGTTTGAAAAATGCTCCAGCCACTTTCATGAGGATGATGGATGATATCATGTGACCATTCACCAATAATTTTTTAGTGGTGTACCTAGATGACATTCTAATTTATAGCAAGACTTGGGCTGAACACTTATAGCATATTTAGCAGGTCCTAAACAACCTACGGTAGCACAAGCTATATGCCAACTTGGAAAAATGCTCCTTCAGCATGGAAAGGGTCCATTACCTAGGATACATAATTGATCAACATGGCGTACATGTGGATCCATCCAAGATCCAAGTCATTCTTGACTAGCCAGCCCCAAAAACACTCATTGATCTTCGGAGCTTCTTGGGCCTTGCCAATTTCTACCACAGGTTCATGTTGGTATTCTCCCATATTGCATGGGCCCCCACCCAAATAAATAGGGGTGGTGGTAAGTTGAAATTTGAGTGGTTCTGGTCCCAACAACAAGCATTCGATGATTTGAAGAAGTGCTTATGCTCAGCCCCAGTACTTTCACTACCAGATAAACAACATCCCTTTGTAATCGAGATATATTATTCAAACTATGTCATGGGCATCATTCTCACTTAGCACATCCACACCGTGGCCTATCATAATGAGACACTGTCAGATACTATCCATAAGTACACTACTTATGAAAAATAAATGTACTCCAATGTGCAATCATGCCACCAGTGGAGAAATTACATTCTTGGGAAAGAGATAGTCATCCACACCGATCATAAGCCACTGTAGTTCATGCATACATAGGGAAAATTGTAGAATGACTGCCATCAGAAGCAGTCCACATACTTGCAACAATTCCACCTCAACATCAAGAATAAAATAGGAAGCACCAATCACACCGTTGATTGCCTCAGCAGACCACCAGTCGATGCACTCACCACTGTGCTAGACTCTTGTGGCCATGAGACATATGGATGGACCCAACTCTATGAGATAGACCCTGACTTCCCCACCACCTACCAAATGTTGGGTGCAAATGCAGTTTTTGATAATTTTCATCTTCAGGATAAGTTGTTGTGTCATCTAGGCCATATCTATGTTCCATCAAGTGAGCGAGCGAAGATGATCTGGGAATCCCACTACAGTCGGGTGGTAGGACACTTCGACATCAAAAAGACAACGGCGATTCTACATAAACATTTCTATTGGTTGAAACTTCGACAGGAGGTCATCAAGTATACCAGGTCCTGCACTTCCTATGCTATTGCAAAACCAGACACTAAGAAATAGGGCCTATGTGACCCTCTTCCTACTCTTGACAAGCCATGGGATTCCATCTCAATGGAATACATGGTAGGTCTCCCATCCACCAAGCAGGGAAATGAATGTGTTTTTGTCGTTGATGATTGCATTTTCTAATATGGCGATTCTAGTTGCTTGCAAGAAGAGAATCACAGTAGAGGCCACTGTCAAGATCTTCTTTGAATGAGTCTGGGTACATTTTGGAATCCCACAAACCATTGCTCAGATCGGGATAGTTGATTTCTTATCACATTCTAGTTCAGCCTCTGGTCATTGTTGGACACCAAGCTCACCAAATCCACGGCCTTCCACCCCTAGACAGATGGCCAAACCAAGGTTGAAATCGAATGATTGTGCATATCCTTCACATGGATAATTCAAATCACCCTTGCACATGGGTTGAGATCCTTCCCTATGTCTAGCATAGCTACAAAAGAGCCCTACATAGCTCAACCAACCACAACCCCTTTCAAGTGGGGTTGGAATTCCAACCATTGGGTCCCATAGATGTTTCACTTCCCCTTGCGGTCACCTCGACCAACTCATCTCCTCCTCCAACTTAATCTGAAAAAGACACCTAGTTCATTGAGAGGATCCAACACATTCGCCAACAGGTTTAGGATATCCTACAAAAGTCTAATGAGAAGTACAAATAGTGCCATGATCAACATCGGGTGCCACATAAGTTTCAGGTGGGCGACAAATTTTTGTTGCACTTGCAGAAAGAACACCTTAGAGGACCTCATCTGAATCTTCACCCACTCTGTTACGGTTCATACACTATCACCAAGGCCGTGGGGGATAATTCTTTTTAACTCAACATTCCTCCTTTCCTTGGCCTGCACCTAGTGTTCAACGTGGATCTCCTTCGCCCATATTTCCCACCATTATTGGACACCTCAGAAGTAGCAGAAGAGATAACACCAATAGAGTTCAACCTTGACTCCATACTATACACAACCAATGATCATATTGTGGACAAACATATCAAGGGCACTCGACAACAAAGGATCCAACTTTATTGAGTCGTTAAAGCAGGGCAACTCCTGCACCAAGGCAAGTGGCTCACCCGGGGACAAATTCAGCAGAAATTTCCTCATCTGATGGGGGACCTCACTGCAATGGATACCATTTCTTCCTAAGGAGGGAGGATTAATCTATATGGATATCGATGTCCACCCACCTTTTCCAACTGGCTCAAAACAATTTTATGACAATTTTGGCAATTTACTATTTTTAGCAGCTTTAACTTCTGGGGCCATTTTGAGGGCCTAAATGAAGCTTTTTCAGGATCAATCTCCTCAATGATATCTATAGGAATAATTGAGCACCCTAAATGAATCTCCTCAATGATACCTTTCCAATGGGCTATTACATTCCTAAAATGGAGATTGTATGCAAAAGTTACGACACTGGGAAGTTGATGTACTAACTTACCCAAACGGGGCCCACGTGCCTTTTGGCGCTTCATCTCCTAGGGTTAGGTTTTTGGATGTCTAGGGTTTTTCGCATTCTTTCTTATTGTAAAAATTCCTTTAGAGCCTCATTTTAACCTTCTTCTTGATAATGCATGCTTCCTTCACATCTCTTCCCACAAATAAGCCACCACCATTCCAACAATCTGGTTTCCGCTGCATTTTACAGTTTCAACTTATTTCGTTATTGAATAGAAAACCAATTTTACTGTATCTCTATTATTTTTTTTTAACCACTTGTTAATAATATATATTCATTTCATTCTTCTCATAAAATCAAGATTTTTGGTATAAGAGGGGTCTTCTCCTTATCATCTTAATGCATGTCCCCAATGAGGTCAAAGTACAAAGAGTTGGGTCTCGAGCTTGTTTCTCTTGAGGACAAAATCTCTCGAATGCCCAAGTGACCTCCCATGGTAGGAGAAAATAAAAATGATGGGATAGGATATCCTTTCAAAATTTTGATTGAGGAATCCCTCACATAATAGAGGAACGAGGTGATGGATAGTTTCGCACAAATCCTTCAACAGCTACCAGCAGGCGATGCATCTTCTTCGAAGGGAGGCACTGCCCCCTTCAAGGTATAAATAAACTTCTATATTACTATATATGAAGGTCAGATCAACGTAGATGTTGTATACAAGTGGTTGAATCTACTGGAAGGGTATTTTTCTATCCATAACTTTTCGAATAGAGAAAAGATTGATTTTGTGCTCCTCAAATCCGTTCCCCGTGTCAAATATTGGTGGGAAACTTTTTGTGAGCAAAAGGAAATAGAGGACACCTCATTATTTTCAATCATGACAAACTGGGAATCCTCCAGGGATGCTATCAAGGAAAAATACTACCCTATTGGAATTTATGATGACCTGTATACCAAATGGACCACACTATGGCAAGAAGGAGACCAAGCAATCCCAGATTTCACAAATATCTTCCATACCTGTGCACCAAGTTGGGTATCAAAGACTCAAAGAGAAATATGGTGCTCAAGTATCGTGGTGCTCTGCATAGATACATCCATAATGAAATGGAATTTATGGACATATCATCCTTGGGTGCAGCCTACCGATATGCCGTCAAAATCGAGAAGAAGCTCAAACAAAAGACACGACAATCTGGGCCTGGGAAGCCCTCACAAGAAAATCCAAGAAAGGGCAGCCCCAACCCACCGAAAAAAGGATAGAGAAAATATGGACAGTATCAGGTCAACCAGTCCAAGCCTCAAACAAAGAAGGAAATCAGAAAGACAAAGATAGATACTAGGAAGTGGTGTGACTTCCATAAGAGCCCTTGGTATAACACTGCTAACTGTCGCTCAAAGCAGTCATTGGTGGCCAAAGTGAAATCCTCTGAATCAGATGCAGATTCTGACTCTGAGATAGAACCAGAAAGGGGAAGATGGATCATTACATGGAACTCAGTGCCATCGTTACTACCACCAAGATCCATCCTAGCGAACCAGATAGTCTAGAAGAAGGAGAGTGCCTCTTCCATTCAAAGATGTGGATAAAAGGCACTCCGCTGCACTTCATTGTTTATAGCGGTAGCCAGAAGAAACTCATCTTAGTAGAGGTCGTTAAGCGGTTGGCTCTACCAACAACTATGCACCCACAACCCTACAACATTGTATGGCTCGGCCAAGGAATCGATCTCTGCGTCAGCCAACAGTGTCAACTATAGTATCACATGAAGCCCTTCAAAGAAAAGGTATCGTGTGATGTTTCTCCTCTCAAAGTTTGTGATATTCTTTTGGTCCAACCTTATTTATGGAAACATCCTATTGTATATGAGTCTAGGCATCGTAGTGTTATTATTACTTTGAACAGGAAATTGTGCAGGATACCCGAGGTAGTCCCACCTAGTGATATTTCCTTGATCTTTGTTAAGCAATGCAGGAAGGTCATCTATCAGATGGGGAAGTTTGTCTTCTTCATGATTCACTCTCAGAATAAGGAAAATATCACAGCCACATCTAGGGTCTCTCTCGCCGACCTCTCCACATAGCAGAAGCAAGTAGATAAGGTCATGGAAGAATACTAGGATATCTTCTCCTCACCTACATGGGTACCTCTGCACTGCCAGGTCAAGCACCCAATTGATCTGACCCCTGGTGCACCATTGACCAATGGGCCAGTCTATCGTCTCCCTTTGTTAGAGAATGAGGAGATCAAGAAACAAATCCAAGAACTACTCCACAAGGGGAACATCTACCCTAGCTCATCACCTTGTGGGAGCCCAATCATGCTGGTACAGAAGAAAGATTGAACCCGATGACTCTGTATTTATTACCGAGCTCTGAATAAAATCACAATCAGAAACTGGTACCCGATTCCCTGAATCAATGACCTCCTTGATCAACTCATGGGGGCCAAATACTTCAGTAAGATTGATCTGAATTTTGGCTACCACTGGGTCCTGAAGGAACAGACAGATGTATGGAAGACCTTCTTCAAGTCAAAGGGAGTCCTTTTTGAATGGTTGGTCATGCCCTTTGGTTTGATAAATGCTCCAGCCACTTTCATGAGGATGATGGATGATATCGCATGACCATTCACCAAAAATTTTGTAGTGGTGTACCTGGATGACATTCTAATTTACAGCAAGACTTGGGCCTAACACTTGCAACATATTCAATAGGTTTTGCACACCCTGTGGAAGCACAAGCTATACGCCAACTTGGAAAAATTCTCCTTCGGCATGGATAGGGTCCATTACCTCGGATACATTATTGATCAGTATGGCGTACATGTGGATCCAGCCAAAATCCAAATCATTCATGACTATCCAGCCCCAACAACACTCATTGAGCTTCAAATCTTCTTGGGCCTTGCCAATTTCTACCGCAGGTTCATGTTGGGATTCTCCCATATTGCATGGGCCCTCATCCAAATAAACAGGGGTGGTGCTAAGGTGAAATTTGCATGGGTTTGGTCCCAACAATAAGTGTTTGATGATTTGAATTTGTGCTTGTGCTCAGCCCCAGTACTTTCACTACCAAACCTGCAACATCCCTTTGAGATCGAGATAGATGCTTCAGATTATGCCGTGGGTGCCATTCTCACTCAGCATGGCCACACCGTGGCCTATCATAGTGAGACACTATCAAATACTATCCATAAGTAACCTACTTACAACAAAGAAATGTACTCCATTGTGCAAGCATTCTTCCAATGGATACAGTACATTCTTGGGAAGGAGACAGTCATCGACACTGATCATAAGACATTGTATTTCATGAAGACACAGGGAAAATTGCAGAATGACTGTCATCAAAAGTGGTCCACATACTTGCAACAATTCCACCTCAACATCAAGTATAAAATAGGAAGAATCAATCATGTCGTTGATTTCCTCAGTAGACTACCAGTCACTACACTCACCACGATGCTAGACTCTTGTGTCCATGAGACATTTGGATGGTCCCAACTCTATGAGACAGACCCTGACTTCGCCACCACCTACCAAATGTTGGGTGCAAATGTNTCTTCCATTCAAAGATGTGGATAAAAGGCACTCCACTGCACTTCATTGTTTATAGCGGTAGCCAGAAGAAAATCATCTTAGTAGAGGTCGTTAAGCGGTTGGCTCTACCAACAACTCTGCACCCACAACCCTACAACATTGTATGGCTCGGCCAAGGAATCAATCTCTGTGTCAGCCAACAGTGTCAACTGTAGTATGACATGAAGCCCTTCAAAGAAAAGGTATTGTGTGATGTTTCTCCTCTCAAAGTTTGTGATATTCTTTTGGTCCAACCTTATTTATGGAAACATTCTATTGTATATGAGTCTAGGCATCGTAGTGTTATTATTACTTTGAACAGGAAATTGTGCAGGATACCCGAGGTAGTCCCACCTAGTGATATTTCCTTGATCTCTGTTAAGCAATGCAGGAAGGTCATCTATCAGATGGGGAAGTTTGTCTTCTTCATGATTCACTCTCAGAATAAGGCAAAGATCACAGCCACATCTAGGGTCTCTCTCTCCAACCTCTCCACACAGCAGAAGCAAGTAGATAAGGTCATGGAAGAATACTAGGATATCTTCTCCTCACCTACATGGGTACCTCTGCACTGCCAGGTCAAGCACCCAATTGATTTGACCCCTGGTGCACCATTGACCAATGGGCCAGTCTATCGTCTCCCTTTGTTAGAGAATGAGGAGATCAAGCAACAGATCCAAGAACTACTCCACAAGGGGAACATCTACCCTAGCTCATCATCTTGTGGGAGCCCAATCATGCTGGTACAGAAGAAAGATTGAACCCGATGACTCTGTATTTATTACCGAGATCTGAATAAAATCACAATCAGAAACTGGTACCCGATTCCCTGAATCAATGACCTCCTTGATCAACTCATGGGGGGCAAATACTTCAGTAAGATTGATCTGAATTTTGGCTACCACCGGGTCCTGAAGGAACAGACAGATGTATGGAAGACCTCCTTCAAGTCAAAGGAAGTCCTTTTTGAATGGTTGGTCATGCCCTTTGGTTTGACAAATGCTCCAGCCACTTTCATGAGGATGATGGATGATATCGCATGACCATTCACCAAAACTTTTGTAGTGGTGTACCTGGATGACATTCTAATTTACAGCAAGACTTGGGCCTAACACTTGCAACATATTCAATAGGTTTTGCACACCCTGTGGCAGCACAAGCTATACGCCAACTTGGAAAAATTATCCTTCGTCATGGATAGGGTCCATTACCTCGTCTACATTATTGATCAGTATGGCGTACATGTGGATCCAGCCAAAATCCAAATCATTCATGACTATCCAGCCTTAACAACACTCACTGAGCTTCAGATCTTCTTGGGCCTTGCCAATTTCTACCGCAGGTTCGTGTTGGGATTCTCCCATATTGCATGGGCCCTCATCCAAATAAACAGGGGTGGTGCTAAGGTGAAATTTGCATGGGTTCGGTCCCAACAATAAGTGTTTGATGATTTGAATTTGTGCTTGTGCTCAGCCCCAGTACTTTCACTACCAAACCTGCAACATCCCTTTGAGATCGAGACAGATGCTTCAGATTATGCCGTGGGTGCCATTCTCACTCAGCATGGCCACACCGTGGCCTATCATAGTGAGACACTGTCAGATACTGTCCATAAGTAACCTACTTACGACAAAGAAATGTACTCCATTGTGCAAGAATTCTTCCAGTGGATACATTACATTCTTGGGAAGGAGACAGTCATCAACACTGATCATAAGACATTGTAGTTCATGAAGACACAGGGAAAATTGCAGAATGACTGTCATCAAAAGTGGTCCACATACATGCAACAATTCCACCTCAACATCAAGTATAAAATAGGAAGAATCAATCATGTCATTGATTTCCTCAGTAGACTACCATTCACTACACTCACCACGATGCTAGACTCTTGTGTCCATGAGACATTTGGATGGTCCCAACTCTATGAGACAGACCCTGACTTCGCCACCACCTACCAAATGTTGGGTGCAAATGTAGTTGTTGATAATTTCCATATTCAAGATGGGTTGTTGTGTCATCTAGGCCATATATGTGTTCCATCAAGTGAGCGAGCGAAGCTGATCTGAAAATCCCACTACATTTGGGTGGCAGGACACTTAGGCATCGAAAAGACAGTGGTGATGGTACAAGAACATTTCTACTGGCCAAATATTTGACAAGAGTTCAGCAAGTATATTAGGTCCTGCACTACCTATGCTATTGAAAAATCAACCACTAAGAAATAGGGCCTGTACACCCCTCTTCCTACTCCTGATAGGCCATGGCAATCAATCTCAATGGACTACATGTCAGACCTCCCATCCACCAAGCAGGGAAATGACTGTGTATTTGTGATTGTTGACTGTTTTTATAAGATGGTGATTTTGGTTGCCTACAATAAGAGTATCACAGCAGAGGCCATTGCCAAGCTCTTCTTTGAACGAGTCTAGGTACATTTTGAAATCCCACAAACCACTATCTTAGATCAGGATAGTCGATTTCTCAACACATTCTGGTCTAGCCTCTGGTCATTGCTAGACACCAAGCTCACCAAATCCATGACCTTCCACCCCGACAGAGATGGCAGAACTGACGTTGTAAATCGAATGATTGTGCATAACATTTTCATTTATAACTCAAAGAACCCTCACACATGGGATGACAGCCTTCCCTATGTCCAGCATAGCTACAATCGAGCCCTGCATAGCTCAACTGGCCACAACCCCTTTCAAGTGGGGTTGGGATTCCAACCATTGGGTCCCATAGATGTTGCACTTCCCCTTGCATTCACCTCGACTGACTCATCTTTTGCTCCAAATGAAGCTGACAAAGACACCTGATTCGTTGAGCGGATCCAACAAATCTGCCAACAGGTTTAGGATATCCTACATAAGTCCAATGACAAGTACAAATAGTGCCATGATAAACATCGGGTGCCACATACGTTTTAGGTGGGAGACAAAGTTTGGTTGCACTTGCTGAAACAATGCCTTACAGGACCCCATCAAAATATTCTCCCTCTCCATTATGGGCCATAAACTATCACCAAGGCCATGGGGGATAATTCTTTTGAGCTCAACATTCCTCCTTTCCTTGGCATGCACCCAGTGTTCAACGTGGATCTCCTTCGCCCTTATTTCCCACCATTATTGGACACCAAGTAGAAAAATAATTAACACCAAAAGCGCTCAACCCTGACTACATACAATAGGAATCCAATGATCAAATTTTGTACACACATATCAAGGGAACTCGATAACAAAGGATCCATCTTTATCGAGTCGTCAAAGTAGGGCAACTCCTGCACCAAAGCAGGTGGCTCACCCAGTGCCAAATTCAACATAAATTTCCACATATGATGGGGGACCTCAATGAAATGGAGACCATTTCTTCCTAAGGAGGGAGGATTGTTCCAAATGGATATCGGTGGCCACCCACCTTCTCCAACTGGCTCAAAACAATTTTCAGACAATTTTGGCAATTTACTATTTTTAGCAGTTTTAACTTCCGGGGCCATTTTGAGGGCCTAAACGAAGGTTTTTATGGATTGAGATCCTAAATGATAATTGAAGGTGTGACTGATCCCAAAAAATGAATATCCTCGATGATACCTTTCCAGTGGGCTATCACACACCTAAAACGAAGATCGTATGCAAAAGTTACAACCCCAGGAAGTTGTTGTACTAACTTACCCAATTTTGGTGCTGAATTTTGGTGCTTCATCTCATAGGGTTAGGCTTTTGAATGTCTAGGGGTTTTGGCATTCTTTATTATTGTAGAAAAGGCCTTTAGAGCCTCATTGTTACCTTCTTCTTGTGAATGCGCGCTTCCTTCACATCTCTTCCCACATATAAGCCACCACCATTCCAACAAGCTTGTTTCCGCTGCATTTTACAGTTTTA
>JZKD02S1392062.1:18871-29229 GCA_000966675.3 Picea glauca
GACTAGCCTCTCCACACAGAAGAAGAAAATAGATAAGGTTGTGGAAGAAAACTCAGATATCTTCTCCACACCTACATGGGTGCCTCTATACTACCAGGTCAAGCACCCCATCGATCTGACCCCCGACGCACCACTTCCCAATGGGCCAGTCTATCATATCTCTTTTTTAGAGAATGAGGATATCAAGTGATAGATTCAAGAACAAATCCACAAGGGGAACATCCTCTGTAGCTCATCACCTTGCAAGAGCCCAATCATGCTGGTAGAGAAGAAAGATGGAACCTGGGGACTCTATATTGATTACCGGGCTTTGAATAAAATCACAGTCAGAAACAGGTACCCAATTCTTCAAATCGATGACCTCCTTGATCAACTCACAGGAGCCAAATACTTTAGTAAGATTGATCTGAAGTCTCGCTACCACCAGGTACCAATATAACAGACAGATGTATGGAAGACCCCTTTCAAGTCAAAGGAAGGCCTTTTTGAATGGTTGGTCATGCCCTTTGGTTTGAAAAATGCTCTAGCCACATTCATGAGGATGATGGATGATATCCTGTGACCATTCACCAATACTTTTGTAGTGGTGTACCTGGATGACATTCTAATTTACAACAAGACTTGGTCTGAACACTTGCATCATATTCAACAGGTTTTGCACACCCTGTGGCAGCACAAGCTATACTCAAACTTGGAAAAATGCTTATTCAGCATGGACAGGGTCCATTACCTAGGCTACATCATTGAGAAACATGCAGAACATGTTGATATAGCCAAGATCCAAGTCATTCGTGACTGGCCAGCCCCAACAACACTCACTGAGCTTTGGAGATTCTTGGGCCTTGCCAATTTCTACCGCAAGTTTGTGTTGGATTCTCCCATATAGCATGGGCCCTCAGCCAAATAAACAGGGGTGTTGGTAAGGAAAAATTTGCGTGGGTCCAGTCCCAACAACAAGTGTTCGATGATTTGAAGCATCACATGTGCTCAACCCCAGTACTTTCACTACCAGAGTTGCATCATCCCTTTGAGATCGAGATAGATGCTTCATACTATGCCGTGGGTGTCGTTCTCACTCAGCAGGGCCACCCTGTGGCCTATCATAGTGAGACACTGTCAGATACTGTCTGTAAGTAACCTACTTATGAAAAATAAATGTACTCCATTGTGCAAGAATTCCTCTAGTGGAGACATTACATTCTTGAGAAGGAGACAATCATCCACACTAATCATAAGCCACTGCAGTTCATGCAGACACAGGAAAAATTGCAGAATGAATGCCATGAGAAGTGGTCCACATACTTGCAGCAATTCCACCTCAACATCAAGTATAAAACAAGAAGCACCAATCACATCGTTGATTTCCTCAGCAGACCACCAATCACTGTGCTCACCACAGTGCTAGACTCTTGTGTCCATGAGATATCTAGATGGCCCAAACTCTATAATACAGACCTTGATTTCGCAACCACCTACCAAATGTTGGGTGCAAACGCAGTTGTCGATAATTTCCATCTTTAGGATGGGTTGTTGTGTCATCTGGGCCATATTTGTGTTCCATCAAGTGAATGAGTGAAGCTGATTTGGGAAGCCCACTACAGTCAAGTGGCAGGACACTTCGGTGTCGAAAAGACAGTGGCAATTCTACAAAAACATTTCTACTATCCAAAACTTCGACAGGAGGTCAACAAGTATATCATGTCCTGCACTGCCTGTGCTATTTCCAAACTGGACACTAAGAAATAGAGCTTTCACAACCCTCTTCCTACTCTAGATAAGCCATGGGAATCCATCTCAATGGACTACATGTTGGGCCTCCTATACACCAAGAGGGGAAATGACTGTGTTTTTGGGGTTGGTTATCGCTTTTCTAAGATGACAATTATGATTTCCTATAAGAAGAGAATCACAACAGAGGCCACTACCAAGATCTTCTTTGAATGAGTCTGGGTACATTTTGGAATCCCAAAAACCATTGTCTCAGATTGGGATAGTCGATTTTTCATCACATTCTGGTCGAGCCTCTGGTCACTGCTGGACACCAAGCTCACCAAATCCACGGCCTTCCACCCCAAGACAGATGGCCAAACCAAGGTTGTAAATCGAATGATTGTGCATATCCTTCGCACGTATAATTCAAATCACCGTTAGACATGGGATGAGAGCCTTCCCTATGTCCGGAATAGCTACAACTGAGCCCTGCATAGCTCAACTGGCCACAACCCTTTTCAAGTGGGATTGGGATTCCAACCATTGGTTCCCATAGATGTTCCACTTTCGTGTGTGTTCACCTCAACTGACTCATCTACTACTCCAAATGAAGCTGATAAAGCCACTCGCTTCATTGAGCAGATCCAACACATCTGCCAATAGGTTTAGGATATCCTACAGAAGTCCAAGGACAAGTACAAACAATGCCATGATCAACATTAGGTGCCACATAAGTTTCAGGTGGGCAACAAAGTTTGGTTACACTTACAGAAAGAATGCCTTGTAGTACCCCATCAGAAGATTTTACCACTCCATTATGGGCCTTACACTATCACAAGGACGTGGGGGATAATTCTTTTGAACCCAACATTCCTCCTTTCCTTGGCCTGCACCCAATGTTCAACATGGATCTCCTTCACCCTTATTTCCCACCATTATTGGACACCTCAGAAGTAGCAGAATAGATAACACCAACAGAGCTCAAACCCGACTATATACAATAGGCATCCAATGATCAGATTGTGGATAGACATATCAAGGGCACTCGACAACAAAGGATCCAACTTTATCGAGTCATCAAAGTAAGGCAGCTCCTGCACCAAGGCAAGTGGCTCACCCATGGCCAAATTCAACAAAAAATTCCTCATATGATGGGGGAACTCAATGCAATGGATACCATTGCTTCCTTAGGAGGGAGGATTTATCCATATGGATATCGGTGGCCACCCACCTTTTCCAACTGGCTCAAAACAATCTTTTGACAATTTTGGCAATTTACTATTTTTAACAGTTTTAATTTTTGGGGTCATTTTGAGGGCCTAAATGAAGGTTTTTCAGGATAGATCACCTCAATGATATCCAAAGACATGATTGATCCCCCAAAATGAATCTCCTCAATGATACCTTTCTATTGGGATATCAGACGCCTAAAACGAATATCGTATGCAAAAGTTACGACCCCGGGAAGTTGATGTACTAACTTACCCAAATGAGGCCCACATGACTTTTGGTGCTTCATATCCTAAGGTTAGGTTTTTTGATGTCTAGGGTTTTTGGCATTCTTTATTATTGTAAAAAGGCCTTCAGAGACTAATTTAACCTTCTTCCTGAGAATGTGCATTGTCGTCATATCTCTTCTCAGAGATAAGCCGCCACCATTCCAACAAGCTTGTTTCTGCTGCATTTTACAGTTTCAACTTATTTTGTTATTGAATAGAAAACCAATTCTGTTGTATCTCTTATATTTTGTGTTAAGAACCTGTTAATAATCTATATTTATTTCATTCTACTCATAAAATTCGGATCAGTTAGCCATTGTTTATGCCTTGAGAGTTTGGAGACACTACCTTATTGGAAGGAAATTTGAACTAAAAATGGACCACTGCGGACTACAACACATCTTTACGTAGGGCGACTTGAACGCGCGACAACGACGTTGGTCATAATTTCTTAGCAGGTATGATTTTGAGATTACTTACATAAAAGGGACAATGAGCAGAGTGGTGAATGGATTGATTTAGATACCATGTGTCTTTTTCAGTGATGCCTCTTTAGAAAAATATACGTGAAAATATTCTAACTTTACAGCATGATGATGACTGGTACAAAGAGCTTAGGGATTTTATCGGACAAAACACAATAATGGTACAAACATTTGAAGGATTTACTATAGACAATGATGGATTATTCAGATTTAAAAGTTGAATTTACGTACCACCCATCGACAAGTTGAGGAGTTGGATCCTAAATGAGGCTCATAGAGCAGTGTATATGGCTCATCCTGGAGTCACTAAGATGCGGGTGGACCTTAAACCCTTATTCTTATGGAAAGAATTGAAAGAAGACATAGTCAACTAAGTGGAAATATTTCTATAATGTCAGCAGGTGAAATTTGAACATAGACATCTGGCAGGATTACTACAGCCACACGTTATTCTTGAATTGAAATGGGAGGTCATTTTGATGGTTTTCATTGTTTGATTGCCACTGACAAAAAGGAGACATGAATCGATTTTTTTGGTAGTCGACACTCTGACCAAAAGTTCTCATTTTATTCCTACACGTACAACATATCAGGCAACTGACATAACTATATTTTTCATCAACGAGATTGAGAGGTTGTATGGCGTGCCTAAGAGGATTATATCTGATAGAGGATCAATGTTTATAGGATTATTTTGGACTATTTTCGAAGAGGCCTTGGAAACAAAACTTATATTTAGTACCACGTATCACACGGAGATAGACGGGAAGACCGAATGAACAAACCAAATCTTGGAGAACATGTTGTCTATGTATGTTATGGACCAACATAAGCATTAGGAAGAATTCTTTCCAATGGTATAATTTTCATATAACAATAGTTATCAAAGCACCATTAAGATGGCACCTTTTGAGTTTCTTTATGGATGATCATGACAGATGCCTTTGAGTTGGGATCGGCTTGAGAATAGGGTCCTGGTGGGACTGGAAGAAATCCAAGAAATGGAAGAGAAAATGAAAACAATAATAAAAGGATCAAGGAAGCACAGGATCAACATAATATTTATGTTGACGGGCATCGTTTTGATCGTAGTTATGAAGTTGGTGATCGAGTGTTCTTGTGGGTGAAACCGCATAATAGTTCCATCAAGTTTGGAAAGGGTGATAAAATCTCTCCTAGGTTCATGGTACCTTTCTATATTGTGGAAAAGAAGGGGGCCGTGGCCCATCGACTAGCCTTGCCTGATTCTTTGAGGCCTATGGATGATGTTTTCCATGTATCTATTTTGAGACATTATATTAGTGATCCTAGACATGTTACTGACATGAGGTCCTTGCAGGTATATGATAAGGGTGATCTTACAGTAGAGCCAATATGCACCCTGGACCATCGCATTCGACAACCACAATCAAGTCAAGGTCTAGTGGGACAATTATAGTCCACATTCAGCGACCTGAGAGGACGCATATCATATTGACGTAAACCCTCTACCCTTGGGCTGAGATCTGCATAGGATCTTCACTAAAACCAAGCTAAGGGTTAATCAAACCCTTTGTTTAAGCCAAAAAGGAATTTTTGTTTCTGGAGTTGGAGAGTCCCGATGTATTTCCACAACTCTTGGCAAATGCCAAAATGCAAAACGTCAACAAAGGTTGACTACTCCAACGCGATGAGCACATGCCACCTGTTACCAACTAGTTTTGGCTTTCGGGACTTTGAGCGAACAAACAATAGTCGTTCCTCTTCACTTATGATTCCTCAAACTTCTAAATGCTAGAACATCGAAATGGGCTCAATGTCCCAAGGAAATGAGAGATCAATGGCCTTTCAAGATTTTTGTCGAAGCTTGACCCCTCTTTTGACTCCGCTGTACATATCCTCTGACTGATACTTGGGACCCACCTTTCATCATTTCTCTCTTCGCAATTTTGGGAGTTGCATTGACCATGCAACTCTACCTCTTGAGTCTTGAAACCTCGAAATACAATTGGTACCCAACAACTGTTGTCCCTAAACCTTTTGGGAAATTTTTCCTTTCCCTCTTCGGGATTTTGCGAACCGGGAGTTTGAAACTCTCGATTCCAAAGTCACTGCCTCCTCTACTTCCCGAACTCCGGAAAACTGAAATGCCAAAAACCCACACCAAAGGCAGACCACATTTTGTGACTTCAGTATTTTCAATGCATAGGGTCCTGGTTCCTTGTCATCGGAATTTCCAGTATGTCGAGCCCTGAATTACCAAAATTCTGAAATTCCACACCTGATAACTCCTTTCGCGATCCAGGAATTTGTGTGACCAAGAATTTTTTCTTGCACCCAAAACATGCAAATCTGAATCCCTGAAATGATCTGATGGCTCAAATTGACCACAATCAACACTCCACATTGACTCTTGATGTCAGGGTGGCAGATTCATCCAACTCCTAACCACCTTGCAGCTCCTCTAGATCCTACAGTCCTCGCGACTTCACGAGTTCTCCACGAAGAATTCTGACCACCAGATGCACTCCTCAATGAGGCCTGTCCAAATGACTTGGTGTTATCCCTCCTAAACTTGAATTCTATGAGACAATTTCGATCCCCCTCTCCCTTTGAGAACTTCAAAGGTGTTATTCTTCCTGAGCTTTCACTTGTAAATTCAAGCTTCCCAAAAGGATCCCTGCTCGCACTCCTTGCGACAAACCTTCAAATAACCTCTGGTTATTTGAGTCTCCTACCCTGTGCACTCTTTGCAGCAGTGGTCCTCTCAATATTCCCCTTATTTGATAAGTTCTAAGGCTCCAACCAGCCCGCACACACCTTGAACGACTATGTTCTTCACCTGCACTTCAGTTGGTATGAGAACAACAATATATATCCTGATCTTTTTGAGATGAAACTCAGACCCTCGTCAATGCACACCTTACGGACGTTCACTGCACTCCTTGCAGGAATTCTCAGGAACATAAACAATTGAAACTCATTCTTCTCCTCTCTCAGACTTCATACATTCACCATGAAATCATACACACAATGTAGCAATGAAACAAATGCATAAATGGAAACAAAAAGCATCATACCATTTGACAAATGGAAACAATAAGCATCATAACACCATGAAAGTTGAGTCAAAGCTTCATATATTAACTCAAGTGTTCCTGTACATGGGTTCTTCTCTACAACTCTCTGCTACAAATCTATAGCTTATGAAATCTAAATGATCATCCAATTTTATTTTTTTTCCAATGATACAAGGGTGAGGGTGTCTATATCTGTTTTCCCTCCTATGTTTTTAAACTATCTAATCTAACATTCATATTTACCTACCTTACATTAACAGTCTTAAATGATTATTACATCCAGCAGATGAGAATAATTTCTCCAGATTTGTTCATATCTCCAAGACATAAATGTAAGTACGCTTCTCCTAGCTATTACATTAATGCTTCAGATTTCAAAATTCAAAACGTTTTCATAAAAATGTGTCCTTTTTTAATCTGCGCATTCAGTTGTTCCTTTGACTAGGTGTGTGCTTTGGCTTTCTACGATGCTCCTGCATCATACTCCCTCGCCTGAAAATTTTCATGAGCTCTTGCATGGTCTATCCATGCCTATGAATTGTTGCTTCATCCTCCCAACTGGCATCTTCAACTAGATGTCCCTTCCATTTGACCAAGTATTCAAAATACTCTTTTCTCCTGGTATTTTTGCTAACCCTTTTGTCAATTATTCTTTCCATCTGTGGCTCTACTGTTACAGGCATTTGTTTTGTCCATTGAATTTCTTTATATTCCTCCTCTGCTCCTGCTTCTTTAGCTCTATAAGGGTACACATCTGCAACATTGAATATTGGTGATATTCTGACCCCATCGGGTAATTCAATCTCATATGTGTTTGCCTCAAATTTCCTTATGACCTTGCATGGTCCAATCTTTTTCATCTTTAGCTTATTATATGTTCCCCTTGGGAACCTTTCCTTCCTGAGATGCTCAAAAATCAGATCACCAACTTCAAATGGAAGTTCTCGCCTGTGTTGATTTACTCTCTACTTGTATTCCTGACTTGAACTTTGCAATCGCTCCTTAACCTGGCTGTGAAGGTCCTTCATTCCTTCTGCAAAGTCCTTTGCACTAGCACTCCTGAATTCATTTTGTTCCGAATCATTCAATTCAGAAACTCCCCTTGGCTACATTCCATATACAATCTGCAATGGAATTTTCCTTTCTATGATGCAGGAACATTGTAGAAAGCCAAAGCACACGCCTAGTCAAAGGAACAACTGAACATGCGGATGCAAAAAGGACACGTTTTTATGAAAATGTTTTGAATTTTGAAATCTAAAGCATTAACATAATAGCTAGGAGAAGTGTACTTACATTTATGTCTTGGAGATATGAATAGATCTAGAGAAATTATTCTCCTCTTCCGGATGTAATAGACATTTAAGTCTACTAATGTAAAGTAGGTAGATATGAATGTTAGATTAGACAGTTTAGAAACGTAGGAGAGAAAATGGATATAGACACCCTCACCCTTGTATCATTGGAAAAAAAAAATTGGATGATCATTCAGATTTCATAAGTTGTAGAGTTGTAGCAGAAAGCTGTAGAGAAGAACCCATGTACAGGAGCACTTGAGTTAATATATGAAGATTTGACTCAAATTTCATGGTGTTATGTTGCTTACTGTTTACATTTGTTAAACGACATGTTTACAGTGGATTTGTTTCTCTGTTATGCATTTGTTTCAATGATGCATTGTGTGTATGATTTCATGGTGAATGCATGAAGTCTGAGAGAGCAGAAGAATGAGTTTCAATTGTTTCTCTTCTTGAGAATTCTTGCAAGGAGTGCAGTGAACGTACACAAGGTGTGCATTGACGAGGATCTGAGTTTCATCTCATAAAGCTCAGGAGAGATATCGTTGTTCTCATACCAGTCGAAGTGCAGGTGAAGCACAAAGTCGTGAAAGGTGTGCGTAGGCTGGTTGGAGCCTTAGAACTTATCAAATAAGGGGAATATTGAGAGGACCATTGTTGCAAAGAGTGCACAGGGTTAGAGACTCAAATAACTAGAGGTTATATGAAGGTTTTCCGCAAGGAATGTGAGCAGGGATCCTTTTGGGCAGCTTGAGTTTACAAGTGAAAGCTTAGGAAGGATAACACCTTTGAAGTGCTCAAAGGGAGATGGGGATCGAAATTGTCTCATAGAATTCAAGTTTAGGAGGGAGAACACCGAGTTGTTTGGACAAGGGTCATTGAGGAGTGCATCTGGTGGTCATAATTCTCCGTGGAGAACTTGCGAAGTCGTGAGGATCATAGGATCCAGAGGAGATGTAAGGTGGTTAGGATTTGGATGAATCCACCACCCTAACATCAAGAGTCAATGTGGACTGTTGATTGTGGTCAATTTGAGATGTCATATAATTTCGGCAATTCGGGATTCACAAGTTTGGAGTGCAGGCCAAAATCCTTGGTCATGCAAATTCCCGGATCGCGAAAGGAATTATCAGGTGTCGAATTTCAGAATTTTGGTAATTCGGGGTTTGGCATACTGAAAATTCCGATGACAAGGAACCGTGACCCTTTGCATTGAAAATCCCAAAGTCACGAAACGCAGTGTTCCTTTGGTGTGGGATTTTGACATTTTGGTTTTCCAAAGTTCGAGAAGTAGAGGAGGCAGTGACTTTGGAATCCAAAGTTTCAAACTCCCAGTTCGCAAAATCCCAAAGAGGGAAAGGAAAAATTCCCCAAAGGTTGAGGGACAATAGTCGTTGGGTACCAATCAGATTTTAGGGTTTTGAGACTCAAGAGGTAGAGTTGCATGGTCAATGCAAATCTTGAAATCATGAAGAGAGAAACATCGAAAGGTGGGTCCCAAGTATCAGCCAAAGGATATGTGTGGTGGAGTTATAACAGGGGTCAAGCTTCGGTGAAAATATCGAAAGGCCATCAATCTCAAATTTCCTTGGGATGTTGAGCCCATTTCGGCATTCCAACATTTCAGAGTTTGGGGAATCATAAGGGAAGAGGAAAGACTGTTGGTTGTTCAGTCAAAGTTATGAAAGCCGAAACAAGTGGGTAATAGGTGGCATGTGCTCATCGCGTTGGAGCACTAAACCTTCATTGGTGTTTCACATTTAGGCATTTGCCAAGAGCTGTGGAAATACATTGGGAATCTCAAAATCCCAAAACTCAATGTCATTTATGGCTTAAACAAAGGGTTTCATTAACCATTGGCATGGTTTTAGTGAAGAACCTGTGTGGATCCTGGCCCAAGAGCAGAGGGCCTGCATCAGATATGAGTCAACAGTTTCCATTTTTGTTTGATAGGTAGACCTATGATATTCTGATACACTTTAGTCAGAACTTACATATTGTGAAACTTCGAGACAAATTTTAAAACAAGAGTGGGTGTATGTAAAATCCCTCTCTTTCCCTCATTGTGCGAACTTATTATTTGGGGACACTTGTGTGCAAGTGATCTCGGTCATTATACTATTGGTTGTATTGATTATGATTATAAGATATTTTGGATTTGATGATATGTTATTGTGTAGTATTTACATAGATAGGTTCTATTGACTAGGTCTACTAAGTGTCGAGGAATTTAGACATTGAGGATGCAGTGACATCGATGAAACCCCTTGGACTACGGATCGAATCAGGGAATGGACTGTTAGGGTT
>JZKD02S1392062.1:31847-42266 GCA_000966675.3 Picea glauca
TATCTATCTCTTACTTATCTCTGCATTTTTCTCATGATTAATATCGAATCCTTGTGTTTTAGTGAATGAGTATCTTTGCATTTTTTATTGATTCATTGTTGAATGATTAATATTTGTGCCTTCTTTATGAATGAGTCTCTCTGCATTTTTTATTGACTCATTGTTGAATGACTAATCTTTGTGTTTCTGTGAATGACTATCTCTTCGTTTTGATTGGTATAGTATCTAATCATTGTGTTTTACCAATGTCTAATCTTTGTGTTTTACCAATGTCTAATCTTTGTGTTATATTACTTACCACTTTGTTTTGATTGGTAAAGTATCTAATCTTTGCGTTTTACCAATGTCTAAATCTCTACATTATATTATTTACCACTGTGCCTTTTAATGGCAGCAAATCCCTTTTTTTGGTTGCTTAACTGGTCATAACCATGCATTATTTAAACTGACAAATAAAGATGTATTTATTTAAATTTAGACAGAGATATAATTACTAGACAACGTTTTTATAGACAGTGTAATGATAGACATTGTTTTTCTATATGTGAATATGATATATATAGTTTTTATATATGTGAATATGATAGACAATGTTGTTAATAAACATTGTTTTTATATATGTGAATATGCTAGACATAACTTTTTTTTATAGACAACGTATTTATATGTGAATATCATAGACAACGAATATGGTAGACAACCTTTTTATAGTTTTAAGGATCAATAGACTTGTTAAAGGACAATGAATTATATTTGTATCAGTTTTAAAGGACAACAAATTATATTTGTTTCAGTTTTAAAAGACAACGAATTATATTGTTTAAAAGACAACGATATATTTGTTTCAGTTTTAAAAGATAGAGAATTCACTTTTAAAAGACATGTTTCATAGATAGATTATTAAGTGAACTATTTGTTTGAATATAATTATTTTTAATGTGTACAGATTGATGTACTCAAGCATCACCATGGAATACTAGTACATATAAGAGAATATACTTCTTACTATGCGAACATGGTGTAATTCATCATTACATTCCTCATTACACTAGTATTAGTATTGATTATGTTATGTGTATATACTAATTCTCTTTTTCAATGCAAAAAAAAAAACAAGTAGTTATTCCATAAATGGTAAAGAAAGATCAATTTAAGGAGTGTATGACTTATGTGGATTTAGGAAATTAATGTGAGGTATGATGGGCTAAAGATTAGATTTCTTTTGCGCCATTAAACATGTTGATGTAGGATTGTTTTGGAATTTAATGTGATGTATGATTGTTATAGTAGTCAGATTTCTCTTATGTCTGGTTGACTTGCCGATTAGGTTCTTGGGTAGTCTTCATGTATTTTTGACAGTTAATTTGGTATCCTAGCCCGTTGGTTTTAGCTTGGGTTTAAGGTATAGATATGTTATGTTGTGCCATGGTTACTGTCACGCCTATCACCTTACAATGACATGATTCCCGATGAGGGGATATGTGTGTGCCCTGATGAATAGATGCAAATGATAACCTAGCCATAGTATTTTGCTTCCCGATGTGGGCATATTGTTCATTGTAATTCATGTTGGTACTTGGTTCTATAATGCCTTAATGCATTTGGTTTTGTTCCCCATAGAGGTTTCTAGTTACTGGTCGTCAAAGTCGTTGTGTCAGGTTGTTTATGTTGTCCTTTAGCTTGTAGGCGTTGTCTTTTCTGTGTCGGGCAGGTAGCCGTTTTTATCTTTCTATTTATTATCGCATGTTTCATCCAGTTTCATGATGTGCTAGTATGTTGGGTCGTTGTTGTTTGTTTCCTGATTTGTGTGTGTTTTTTTCATCGTCAAGTTGGGTTGATTAATTGTTTTCATTGTTAAATTCCCACTTAAGAAAAAAAAATTAATAAAAATTTTCTTTTGCATTGCATTGCATGTTTTCATAACGACAGGGGTCCTTACATTAGTGCCCTCATATCCCACTCAAGTTCGAAAAAACCCTAACCATTATGTACCCAATAACTATTCCATGTGTCGAACCGAGACATGTTCTTTTTTAGGGTCTTTGTTGTGGTTTAATCATGGTACCCATATCCCTCTAGTAGGCCAAAGATACCCTATGAAGGTCCTATATCATGGTTCAAGGATGATTTCAATGACATAACTTGAGAATCTTCATGGATTTTATTTTTGGTGCTTGACTTGAGAGTCTTCATTTAGGACATAAGGCCATTATTTCTCTCCTTTGACATTGGTTAGAATTTAATACTAATTATTGGGTCATAAATAACCTGGTCATGGATCATATCCCATTTGGACATTAATGACACCCCTTCATTGATATGTGACCCAATCCTTCTCTCAAATCCTCCTTATTATTTCTTGGTGGCATGGTTTGGGTGCTAAATATATAACAATGGTAGCTAAATCTAGACCCTTTCCCTTCACTCCTTTCTATTTTTCATTAGGAGAGTTGGAAATAGTATTGATCATGTCAGGCCACTCACCCACAATATAGTTGCTTAAGTCACTAGGTCCATTCTTTTTAATCTCACCGACTTGTTGAAAAACTTATTTGGATAACATCCAAGTATTTTGATCATGTGGTTGGCCACAAGGATTGCGCCATGGTAAAATTTCATGGTCATGGTAGACTTTACCTGTAAAATCCCTGGTCGAAGGAGGTCTCACACACAAATTCGGTGTCTAGCTTGGCCATGACCTAAAAAAGATATTTTATTATTGTTAATTTTAATATAATCAATATATTAAAAACATTTAAAAACATGTGTTAAAAAGAAACCATTAAAAACATTAATAAAAACAAAACATAAAAAACAAAAGAAAAAATAAAACAAATTTCAAACAAAATTTAAAATTAGTATTAGAGCTCATGCCCATTTGGCACCCACGCCCTCGAGCTCGCGTCCATCTATTCACACCACTAAAATTACCACTATATCATATTGCATCCATCTATTACTTTGCCCTGCATTGACACCTATGCCCTACACCCACGACCTACATTCATAAACATTCCATGTATTCAAGCCCGCAAAGAGAAACCCACCATTTGATCCCAGCAAGAGGGATGAGAGAGAGAGCGAGAAGGTTCCCTGCATTCTATCTTTTTCCCTGCCTTCACACTCGTACCTTGCGTTCAAGTCCATAGAGTGAAACCTTCCATTCGAGCCCAACAAGAGGGAGGAGAGTGAGAGGGAGGAGGTGGTTGTCCTGAGAGGGAGGAGAGAACCCGACCTCTGAGGTATTTGTTCATGGGTAGGAGTTGGTTGTACCGATAGGGAGGATACAACCCCCAATGAAAAAACCTCATGACGACAGAGGAGAGAGGCCTCCAAAACCCTGTGGCGATAGAGGATAGATCTCGTGGAGTGGAGATGTCACTAAAATTGGTAATTTCTGACTGGTTTAATTTTCATGAATGGTTTAATTTTCATAAATAATGCTAAATAGAGGTAAACTAAACTGTGTATTCTCCATTTTAAAGGTAGTTAATTATTTTCCTATATAGTCTTTTGTAAACACTTATTAGAAATTCTAATATTTTAAGATAAATTCATGCTCAAATGAGCTAAGCCAATCACCATTGTTCCTTTGTTAAGGGGCTTCTAGTATTTTTGCACCCATGCATGTATACGTTTTGGGATGAACTTATCCCAATGAAATTCCCAACTAACCCAGAATTACCTAAAGTTAAGGCCTTTCACTAGGATGAGGTTGGAGGAAATTTAACCTTCAACATTTCTTCCAACTTATTCAAAAAACATGAAGGTTGGGACTTAGAGTTTTTTTATTGAGGCCAAAACCATGACTTGAAAATATATGTCTTTTTCATTGGGAGGGTATTTAAAACCCCCCTCCCCATCCCCATTTGCACCATCCATCACTTAGGGCCACGAAGCACCAACTGGGTTTCAAGGGAAGAACCAAAACATATCAGTGTCTTTGGATTCAAGATCCTTTTCTCATAAAAAGTTTGTTGATGGGGATTAATCTTAGATATTTAACATAGTCATTCCCTCGATGTTTATTGATAGAAACATAGAGTTGCACCTTTATTAATTTCACAATTGTGAGGCTATTAAAGCCTAAAAGGGAGTCGAACGATTCAAGAGGAGAGGGGTTGGATCAAATGAAGATGAACATTCATATTTCCCCCACTTGAGATCATGCTCACATAATACAAAGGAATATTCTCTTCAAGGATGTTGCTTAACTATGGATTAAGACAAATACCAAGGGAACTTTCATAGTCATTGGAATGATTAAGGAAAACAATCATAGACACAAAACATTATATGTAAAATAGAAATAAAGAGGGGTATATGTGTAATGTATCAAAATAAAATAAAATATTATTAAACCTCTTCAATATCAACAACTAACTCCAAGAAAAACCCCTCAAAGTTGGGAACTCCTCAATAAAGGTGGAAATATGGTCAAAGTAGGGTTTGATAAATTTGTTTTTGTCGCACGTCGCTCTCCTTTTAAGTTCTTCCTCAAAACATGATCTTCTAACATGTTCCTTCCTTAGAATAAGAACTCAAATCTTTAGATAGTGGACCAATCCTATTTTTTTGCATACATAATCCTTGATCATGTCATACAATCATTTTATATTTCTTGATAAGGTGGAGTATTCCTTCAAAGATGAACTTTAAACCATGTTCTTATGTTTCATCTTTCATGTGTCCTCTCCTTAGCTAGGGCATTCCTCAAGCATGTGTGATAAGAAATTATTATGACCCCTTTAACATGGGGTGATCCTAATCCGGATTTATGTAGGAACACAATGAAATACAGAAATACACATAAATGTAGAGATGAAGTGGAAATAAGACTTCAATTCATTAATAACAAATGTCTAAAATATGCTTACAGACAAAATGAAAATAAACTAGCTAAGGTACTGGTAACTTATCTCAGAGAAGAGATGTGGCAGTTACTGGCCTCTGAACTGTGTTACAATGAGGCTCGAAGGCCTATTATTATTGAGAAACAATGGAAAACCCTAAACATCCAAAGACCTAACCGTAGGAGATGAAACACCAAGACTATGGGCCTCGTTTGGGTAACTTGGTACACCAACTTCCCGGGGACGTAACTTTGGCATAAAATCTCTGTTTGACGTGTTCCATACCTCGTTAGAAAGATCTATATGAGGACTACAACTTTTGGGTGAGAAACATCAATCTACGATCCATGTTGCTCCCCATTTTCCAAAAAAAACATCATTTAAGGCCTCAAAACGGCTCCATAAGTTTAGTACCTGAAAAAATGCTAAAAATAGTAAACTATGCGAAAACTAAAAAACTGAAAGAAGCAATGGTGGGAGTCCAAGTGGAATAGGTGGTTGGCCACCGATATCCACCTAGATCATTCCTACCCCCTTAGGAAGCGATGGTCCCCATTGCGTTGAGTTCCTCCATGAGATGAGGAAACTTCTGCTGAACTTGGTCCCTCGTGAGCCAGTTGCCTTGGTGAAGGAGTTGGCCTGCTTTGACAACTCGATATAGCGGTATCCTTTGTTGTCAGGTTTGCTTGATCTATGTATCCATGATCTGATCAGTTATTTCTTGTTCCATGTAGTCTAGATTTAACTCAGTTGGTGTGAGTTGTTCTGCCATGTCGGATGTGTCTAGTAGAGGTGGAAAGTAGGGCCGAAGGTGGTCCACATTGAACACTGGGTGCAGACCAAGGAGTGGTGGAATGTTGAGCTCAAAGGAATTGTCCCCTATAGCCTTGGTGGGGGTGTACGACCCATAATGGAGCGGATGAAACTTGCGGTGGGGTCCAACGAGGTGCTCCTTTTGCAAATGCAGCCACACTTTGTCGCCCACCTGGAGGTTATGTGGCACCCGATGTTGATCATATCACTGCTTGTACTTAGCATTGGCTCTGTCCAAGATTTCATGAACCTATTGGTGGATGTGTTGAATGTGCTCAATGAAGTCATTTGCCTTGTCAACCTCAAACTGGGCGTGAGCTGAATCTTCCTGAGTAGCCACAAATGGTATGGCTATGTCAATGGGACATAGTGGCTAGAATCCCAAGCCCACTTGAACGGGGTTGTGGTTGGTTGAGATATGGAGATCCCGACTGTAGATGTGTTGTACATAGGGGAGGCTCTCATCCCATGTGTGTGGATCCTTGAATTTTACATGTGCAGAATGTGTACGATCATCTGGTTGACGACCTTTGTCTTGCCATCAATTTGTGGTTGGAAAGTTGTGGACTTGGTGAGCTTGGTATCCAACATTGACCAGAGGATGGACCAAAATGTACTGAGGAACCTGATGTCCTACTCTGAGATGATAGACTATGGGATCCCAAAGTGTAACCACACTCGTTCAAAGGAGAGTTAGTAGTGGCTTCTGTTATGATATTATTCTCACAGGCCATCATAATGGACATCTTCGAGAATCAACCGACGACCACAAAAACACAGTCATTTCCATGCTTAGTAGAAGGAAGGCCTGACACATAATCCATAGAGATGGATTCCCAAGGTAGACTGTGGGTAGGAAGCAGAGTATAGATGCCTTTCTTCTTGACGGTCAGTTTGGCAATGGTGCAAGCAGTGTAGGACTTGATGTACTTCCTGACATCCTGTCGAAGGTTCGGCCAATAGAAATAATTTTGCAGTATTGCCATGGTTTTCTCGACCCCGAAATGCCTAGCGACCCAACTGTAGTGCACCTCCAAAATCATCTTGGCACACTCACTTGAAGAAACAAAAAGGTGTCCTAGGTGACAAAATAGGGCATCCTGGAAGTGAAAATTGGGAACTTGCTTACCCTCCAAGAGTGTATCGTATGTGTGGCCAAATTCTTGATCACTTGTGTAGAGAAGTGGCCAATCAGAAGTCTCATGCCCACAAGAGTTGAGCATAGTGGTTAGCACCACGATGGGTGGTCGACTGAGGTAGTCTACAAAATTATCGGTGTTGCCTTTCTTTTACTTAATGTTCAAATGAAACTGTTGCAGGTATGTGGACCACTTCTGATGGAGATCATTCTGCAACTTCCCTTGTGTCTATATGAACTACAGGGGTCGGTGGTCTGTGTGGATGACCGTTTCCTTTCCCAAAATGTAATGCTTCCATTGCCGACAAGCCTACACAATGGAATACATTTGTTTTTCATAAGTGGAATACTTTTGGACTGTGTCAGAAAGTGTCTCACTTTGATATGCCATTGGATGCCCATGTTGAGTAAGGACTACCCCAATAGCATAGTCAGAGGCATCTGTCTCGATATCAAATGGTTTCTTCAAGTCTAGTAATGTGAGCACTAGTGCAGAGCAGAGGCAATGCTTCAACTCCCTGAATGCCTTTTGTTGAGATTCAGACCAAAATAATTTTTCTTTCACTCCTCCCTTGGTGACTTGAATCAAGGGCCATGTGATATGAGAGAATCCCAACACAATCATGCGGTAGAAATTGGAAAGACCTAAAAAGCTGCGGAGCTCTGTTAGGGTGGTTGGGTCTAGTCAATCTCGAATGACTTGGATCTTTGTTGGATCCACATGCACCCCCCGCTCATCAATAATGTATCCCAGATACTGAACCTGGGTCATGCCAAAAGTGAATTTCTCCAAATTGGCACACAACTTGTGTTGTCGCAGTGTTTAGAGGACCTTTCTCATGTGGTGGAGGTTCTCTTAAGTCTGGCTAAATATCAGAATGCCATCCAAGTACACCACTACAAATGAGTTGGTGAATGGACATAGTATGTCGTCCATTAGCCTCATGAAGGTTGCAGGGGAATTCCTCAACCTAAATGGCATGACCAACCAATCGAAAAGTCCCTCCTTGGATTTGAAGGCAGTCTTCCACACATCAGAGGGTTTGATTCGTACCTGGTGATACCCCAACTTCAAGTCGATCTTTCTAAAATATTTCTCCCCCTTGAGTTGGTCCAGAAGGTCATCAATCCATGGGATCGGGTACCTATTCTGAATAGTGATCTTTTTCATTTCCCGATAGTCAATGCAGAGTTTCCAAGTCCCATCCTTCTTCTACACCAACACGATCGGGCTCCCACAGGGTCATGAAATCGATCGGATGTGACCTTTTTGCAACAACTCCTGAACCTGCCTCTTGATTTCATCATTCTCCATAGCAAAGCATTGATATATGGATCCATTGGGAAGCGATGCACCTAGGGTCATATCAATGGGGTGCTTGACCTGGCAGTGTAGAGGCACCCCTTCGGGGGAGGTGAAGATGTCCTCATACTCCTCCATGACCTTATCCATCTATTTTTTTCGTGTAGTGGCGCCCTGTCTGGAGGTCATGGCCACAGTATTCCTCTTTCCTTGAGGGCGGATCATCAGGAAAACAAATTTCCTGGTTTTGGAAATGAGCTTACTGCATTGTTTTGCAGTAACCAAAGAGANACATGCACCCCCCGCTCATCAATAATGTATCCCAGATACTGAACCTGGGTCATGCCAAAAGTGAATTTCTCCAAATTGGCACACAACTTGTGTTGTCGCAGTGTTTGGAGGACCTTTCTCATGTGGTGGAGGTTCTCTTAAGTCTGGCTAAAGATCAGAATGTCATCCAAGTACACCACTACAAATGAGTTGGTGAATGGACATAAGATGTCGTCCATTAGCCTCATGAAGGTTGCAGGGGCATTCCTCAACCTAAATGGCATGACCAACCAATCGAAAAGGCCCTCCTTGGATTTGAAGGCAGTCTTCCACACATCAGAGGGTTTGATTCGTACCTGGTGATACCCCAACTTCAAGTCGATCTTTCTAAAATATTTCTCCCCCTTGAGTTGGTCCAGAAGGTCATCAATCCATGGGATCGGGTACCTATTCTGAATAGTGATCTTGTTCATTTCCCGATAGTCAATGCAGAGTTTCCAAGTCCCATCCTTCTTCTACACCAACACGATCGGGCTCCCACAGGGTCATGAAATCGATCGGATGTGACCTTTCTGCAACAACTCCTGAACCTGCCTCTTGATTTCATCATTCTCCATAGCAAAGCATTGATATATGGATCCATTAGGCAGCGATGCACCTGGGTTCATATCGATGGGGTGCTTGACATGGCAGTGTAGAGGCACCCCTTCGGGGGAGGTGAATATGTCCTCATACTCCTCCATGACCTTATCCATCTATTTTTTTCGTGTAGTGGGGCCCTGTCTGGAGGTCATGGCCACAGTATTCCTCTTTCCTTGAGGGCGTATCATCAGGAAAACAAATTTTCTGGTTTTGGAAATGAGCTTACTGCATTGTTTTGCAGTAACCAAAGAGATGGTGGTAGGTGGTGCTATCTCCAGTATCCTGTACAACTTATTTCCCAAGGTGATAATAACAACACGAGGCCTGGAATCATACACAACATGTCACTTCCATAACTACGTTTGGCCTAATAATACATCAGAAACATCAAGAGGAGAAATGTCACATAATACCTCATCTGTGAAGGGCTTGATGTTGTAGGGAAGGTGACATTGTTGGATGATGCGGAGGTCCCATCCTTGGTGCAACCACCCAATGGTGTATGTTTCTAGGTGTGTTATGGTCGATAAGCCCAGCTTCTTCACAACATCTACCAAGATGAGGTTCTTCTAGCTTCCGTCATAAAAAATGAAATGCAATGGGGAACCCTTTATCCACATCCTGGAATTGAAGAGACGTTCAGCCTCCTCTACATCCTCTGGTTCCTCCTTCTGGATATTCGTGGTGGAAATGGTGGCGTTGGGATCTGCATTGATAATATTCTTTCCCCTATCATTCCCCTCGTCGGGTTTTGATTCAGAGTCAGAGCATGCATCCGATTCAGAGCCCTTCAACTCGGCTACCAATGACTGCTTGGCCCAACACTCACTTGTGTTGTGAGTGGAGATCTTATGGAACTCACACCACTTCCCTGTGTCCTTTTTTGGCTTCGTGGTGTTGTTACTTGCTTGTGGCTTTGGCGGGTCATCTTGGGCTGCCCCGCCTTGGCTTGGTCCTTTGTTCTGTGGTTTGGGGGTACCTTTCCCTTGCTTCTGATTCACAGACCCAAAGTCTCACTTCTTCTATTTGAACTTCTGCTCAATCTTGACAGCATATCGGTACACCACACCATGCGAGTAGATGTTGAGGAAATCCATTTCCTCCTGAATGTATCTGTGAAGACAATTTCGATACTTTAACAACAAATGTTTCTTTGAATCTTTGATACCCAACTTTGTGCGCAGGGTATGAAACAAATTCTTCATCTCATGCACATCTTGGTCCCTTTGCTACCACAATGTAGTCCATTGTATGTATTTGTCCTCATAGCTCTCCACAGGATAATATTGTTCCTTGATGGTGTCTCAGAAAGAATTCCAAGTGGGTGTGGCCAAGAACAAAGAGGGTTCCCCCTCGCCCTGTTGCTCCGAGTAGGTTTCTCTCCAGTCCTTGACATGGGG